>RQIL01002654.1:0-13333 GCA_003951145.1 Jimgerdemannia lactiflua
TTTTCCTCTATAGGCCATAGCCTCATTTATTACCTAAACACCTGTCTAAACATTTCATTTGTCCTCATACCACAATGGTAGTCCCAGCTCTCTCCTTGCTACCCCACTCCCATACTCACCCTCTCTCCCACCCCCACTCTCTCAAATACTACCTCATTGCTGATCACCAATACTTGACCCTCACTCTTGCTACATATAACCTCCACTAGCTTTCTACAGTGCCCCTCCCCAGAGCCCCATCCCCTCTGCCAACCTGTCAGTATATCTTTCATCAACCACCACCACCTCACTATCTTTTCTCCCAGAGTCAGCTTCCTCTCTTCTTCAAAAACTGCTAACTAGTATCCTGCCATTCCTTTAGACACTCTACCTCCTTCCATCTGTCCAGCCCACTACTCTATCCAGTTACTATCTGTCCACCATCAGAGAGATCCACTGAAGCATCCTGAACTATATTAAAGTCTCCACCAAGTATGTCAACCCCAGTCTCTGCCAGCACCACATTTTCCAATAGCTTCTCCAACTAAACCACTTGTAGCCCCCATATAGTCAGATAGTAGCAAGACCCTACCACTACTGGCCCCCAATCTGGCCATACTCACACCTCTCATAGCAAACATTTCCCCTATCTCCCAATGTCTTGCAGTTTTCCCTTACTCTTATATATTAGAATCCCAACCTTTCTCCTCTATTCAGCCACCTCTTCCCACTCTCTTGACCAGTCTAGCTTGTTTATATTGTCTTCACACTGCACATTCTGAAGTAAAAACAAGTCCATATCCAGGTCCTTAAGTCAAGTAAAAATATTTCAATGTCTCATAGAACCTCTTAACTCATTGATATTGAGTAAAAAAATATTGATTATACTATTCATAGAGATTAATGTTTGAGTAAAGTGCAACTTTATACTTCCAGATCCTGATCCATCCATGATAAGTCCAAATTTCTTTCTGCTTCCAGCTCAACCTCCATATTTTCTCTGGCCATCAACTCCACTAAAATCTCTTGATCTGCTACTACTATCTTATCCTCTATTTCTATACAGTAGTCCTCACATACTGCCTCCTACAGTCCCACTCTATTCCAGGCATTCCAACTCTCAACAATTAGTTTCTGAGCCACTGTCTTCAGTTCAGCTTCTCAGAAGACATCCACCTTATATCTTTTATCTTCCAGCCAAGTATTCTGCCTTCAGCTTTTCTATAATACCAACTCTTGTCAAGATATTACTCCATATTCTCTCATTCATAATGTAAAAGTCTACTCTGCCCAGCTTCTTACTTACCAATTCTATTATCATCCTGCACAACCACAGCCCCTCTCCCATATGCTTACTCTCAGGGATCATCAATCTTTCACCTGCTACTCACACCCTACTAGGCCCAGTACTGGCTATCTCATCCCACTCCTTCTCAGATATATTTAACAGATTCCCTCCAGCCACCCCAACTACCAATCCTCTTTATAGCCATATCTAAAATACCAAACTAGACATTCTATATATCTCTCGTCATGATATTCTCCACCTCAACCACTGTTTTCTCCTCTATTGCAGCTGCCAGTAGAGTATCCCCCTCACTCCTGCTCTTATCTCCTTCTGCAATCCAGTCATCAAAGAAGAGCTCCTCCCTTCCAACCAAACTCTCCCTCCAGGGGGTATATACTAAGTGGTGTAAGTCCCTAGGCACCTTCTGTCCTACTCCTGGCCCTGATACTTCACTGAGCTCCTTACTCCCAGGTTCTATTTTAAATTCTGCCAGGAACTCCTGCTGCTGCTCTCTCCCCTACACTCTTTCCCAAGCCTTCTTGTTTACTTAAATATTCTTATCATTGATCTCCACAAATATAATAGCCTTCTCAAAGGCTTGCCAAGCCTTCTCTCTCTACTCCATAGTCCCATCCGACTCTCAGAGTACTGTTAATAGATCCTCCTTATCCTCCTCTATACTCTTGACTCTAGATATCTTATACTCGAAGAGGTCCCACTTCAGTACTCTAAACCAATTACTGTCTTTTTCTATTGTCTTCTTTCTGGCCACTCTCAGTGATACCTCTATGTTATCAGTATAGAAAGTCATCCCTTCCTATAACTGAAATCCAATATCAACAACCTCACCATACTCTCTCATCACCTTTTCAACTCTGTCCTTTATCTCCTTCATTGATACAGTTGAGACCCCCTTAACTACCAAATGTACCACTCTAGGGTCTCATCATAGATACTATGCTATTAGGACTGCCACCTTACTAACTTGTACATTGTTAGCCACTGTCACTACCATATACTCCTTCTTAATGAACTCCACTTTGATACTCTCAAGACTCTTCAAGAACTTTACAGATATCACTTCTCTCAGTTACTTGCTCAGTAGTATCAGCACTATCCTAGCCATCACTGCCAGCCCTTAGAAACTTAGTATGATGACAAATTTCAAAATAGATTTCTTGAGTAATAGTGCTACCACCAGCTCTATTATACCATCTGACAGATCACCCTTGTGTACTACTCTTGATCCCTCAGCTATCTTCTTGATTTAATCAGCAGTCATATCTCCTTTTTTTTCTAGATCCCTAGTCATATCATTATCAGCAGTCCTCCCACTTCTACTAGTATACTCTCACTGACCTAGCCCTACCACTCCAACTTATCTTTCCTTTCTTCCTTCTCATCTGCTGCCAGCCATCCTGCCCCCCCCCCTCTAGCTCTATTCTTCATTGCTACCATAAAGCTCACTGGTTCTTTGCTGCTCTCCTTTCTCTCAACTCCTTATTTTTCTCTTTCTCTACTTTCACAAGTGTCTTCCTGAAAGACCCCATCCCCAGACCATATTCTTCTATCCCTTATTATCACCCAAATACTACACCAGCTTCTGATCCAGTACACTAACCAGAGGGTTGAATCACAGCCATATTGTTAGTTGCTTTCTTCAAATAACTATTCAAAAAGATGTGTGGAAAGTATATATAATGTAAGTAGTAGTGGAAGAAAGTACTGGTCTAATTATATCTCTTTCTGTCCAAATACTATATAGTACTGAGATTTCTTCTCCTATAGTAGCTGAGATTGATATTATATCAAAGATTTTTAGTAATACTGGTCTCCAGATTGAATGTTGAGTTCTATGAGCTAAAAAGTTACTTAGATTTTGAAAATCTTCTTAGTTGAGCCCCCAAATATAATGTACCAACTCAATAGAGGCAAATTACAAGAGTTAAATAGCTATAGATTGGCTTAAGCCTCAGTTACTTTGTCAAAAAGTAACAAAATGTTTAAATTTATAGATCTGATACTGGTACTAATATTTAGTAGTTTAATATTCAAATTCTGGAGAATTCTGTAAGTAATTTTCTAATTTGGCAGTATTTTTAGATTGTGAGCAAGTGGATTTCCTTTTTGGATAAATAATTAATAGGTAATTTCATATGACCCAGATGATCAGATTTTAGACTTTCTTAATAGTATAAGTTCTTTGTCTATAACTTAGATAATTAGTTTTTCTTAAATATATGGGTTCTAAATGCAGATTGCTCATATAATAGGCAATTAGGTTCCTTTTCTGGCAGACTTCTAAGTATGAATTACTGAGTGGCAGCTTTTCTTTAAGTGGTGGCTTACTTTGAATGATATGGATCAAGCAGTATGACTTAAATAATGTAGATTACTTGAATAATGCAGATTACTTAGACAATATGAGCTGAATGATACAGATTGGCAGGAAAAATGTAGAATGAGCTTATTTCTTAAGCAGCAAACTTAAATATAGTGGCTAATAAAGTTGTAACAAAGACTATTTCATTTGTAACAAATCACTATAAAGATGTATCTAGACTGGCTTTATGAGGCAGATTCCTTAACTAGTGGACTTTTTTATATTAGAAAGTAGACCAGAGTTGGAATTGAACAAAGCTTACAATCTCCTAAGAGTGGTTTTAGAGTGGGTATTTCTCCTAAGTGTTGCAATCTAATTCTCTTAGGATCAAGTAGCTTTTAGCAAGCATATCTCTTGAAGTGTATTAGGCAGACTTGTCTTTTGCTTTTGAACTTTCAAAACTAAGATTTATTTACTCTTGTCTCTGAGGTATTTTATACATTATGGTTGCTATCTGGTTGCTATCTGGCTAAATATTAATTGCTATTTATATTAAGTATATCTAGTTCAGTATGAGTGTTCAGATCCTATATAGGTGAAAAGATTCTATAGAGATATACAGATCCTATATAGATAAATATCTTTCCATCCTTCTTCCATTACCACTCACATTATACATACTTTTAATACACTTTTTGAATAGTTTATTGAAGAAAGCAACTATCAAAATGGCAGCAATTCAATCTTCTGATTAGTGTACTAGATCTGGGACTGGTGTGGTATTTAGGTAGCAGCAAGGAAAAAAAGGGGGATGGGGTCCTTTGGGAAGGCAACTAGTGAGAGCAGAGATGAAGAAGGATGAGAAGCTGAAGGAGACAGGAGTGGCAAGGGTCCAGTGTACTTCATGACAGCTGTAAAGAATAGAGCTGAAGAGAGTGACAAGAATGGATAGCAGCAAGTTGGAGAGATGAAGGGGAAATCTGGTGGGAGTGGTGGAGCTAGGCCAGGCATAGGGGTGCAGGAGGTCAGTGGAGATGGAGCTCACAGGGGTGGTAGGACTACTGATAATAGTAAGACTGAGAATCTGGAAAAAAAAAGGAGATGTAACTGCTGATCAAACCAAGAAGGTGGCTGAGGGATCAAAGGTGACACACAAGGGGGACCTGGCTGATAGTGTGATGGGGCTAGTAATAATACCATTACTCAAGACATCTATTTTGGAATTTACAGTTATGCTGAGTTTCTGGGAGCTGGTAGTGATAGCTAGGACAGTGCTAGTGCTTCTAGGCAAGCATTTGAGTGAAGTGGCATTGGTGAAGTTTTTGAAAGGATTGAAAGAGATGGAAGTTGGATTTGATAAGGAGGAGTATATAGTGGTGGCAGTAGCTAAAGATGTGTGAGTTGGAGAGGTTGCTGTCCCAATAGTAAGGTACTTATACTGGGACCCAAAAGTGATACATCTGGTGGTTAAAGGGGTTCCCACAGTATCAATGGAGGAGATGAAGGATAGAGTTGAAAAGGTGATGAGAGAGTATGGTGAGGTGATAGATATTGGATTTCAGCTATAGGAGAGAATAACATTCTATACTGGGGATATGGAGGTATGACTGAGGATAGCTAGGAAGAAGGTAACAGGAAAGAAAGGTGACTGGCCCAGGGTACTGAAGTGAGAGCTATTTGAGTGTAAGGTATCATGAGTCAAGGGTACAGAGGAGAAGGAGAAGGATCTGTTGATGGTGCTTTGGGAGTTAGATGGAGCTGTTGAGAGGAGGAAGAAGGTGTGGTGAGCCTTCAAAAAGGCTATGATGATGGTAGAGGTCAATGAGAAGAAAATTTGAGTAGACAAGGAGATCTGAGAAAGGGCTTAGAGGAAGAAGTAGTAGCAAGAGCTTCTTACTAGACTTGGGGCAAGTGCTAAGAAGGAGGAAACTGGAGAAGTAGCTGTGGAGAGAGATGGGCAGAAGAGGCCTGAGAGTTCACAGCACTCTAAGCATACCCCTCAGAGGAGTGGGCCAGGCAATGAAGAAGATATTTTTTTTGATGACTAGATGCCAGAGAGAGATACTGACAATTATAAAGGGGATGAGATTCCAGAGGTTACCACCAGAGTTGCTGGGGTTGAGGTGGAGGATGTCATGATGAAGAGTATAAAGAATGTTAAGTTTGGAGTCCCAGACATAGCTTTGGGAGGCCAGGTAGTGGAAGTGGCCAGGGAGGACCTGGTGGATACATCAGATGAAGAGTAGGATGAATCAGCCAGTGCTAGTCTGAGTGGAGTATGGATGGTAGGAGAGAGGGCAATAACTCCTGGGGGGGAGCATGTAAGAGAGGGGCCCTGATTGAGCTGGATAGTGACAGAACTGGTGAAAGAGAAGTTGGGTGAAATAGACTTTAAGCTTCTGAGTGAGAAGACTTGGAGTGATATTTTGTGCAGAGTTGGTGTGGTGGGGAAGTTGATGACTGCATACTTAGTAGTGCTGCTGGAGAATGAAGGATATGAGGTAGATACTGCCAGAGAAGTGGAGATAAAGATAGCAGCACATCAGATGGTGGTTGAGGGGTGGAATGCTTGGAGTAGAGCAGAGATGTGGGTAATAGCTTATGAGGACTATCACTTAATGATGGAAGAGAAGAACAAGGTAGAAGTTCAGGAGATCCTGATGGAGCTAAAAGCTAAGAAGAAGAAGAAAGTTAAACTGGAAGCTGAGAGAGAGCTTGACTTATTTAAGATGGATCAGGATATGGAGATTTAGAGTGGACCTGCAACTTAAACATTTTTCAATATGAATAGTACAACTAATGTATTTTCACTCAATGTCAATGGGCTGTGAGGGTCAGGGAGACAAGGAAATATTTTTAACTGGCTTAAGGAATTGGAAGCAGATATATTTCTACTTCAGGATATGAGATGTAAAGATGAGGAGAATAAACTACACTGGTCAAGAGAGTGGGGAGGGATGGCCAAATGGTAAGAGAAGGTGGGAATTCTGATAAGAAAGGATAAGAGGAAACTGAGAGATATTGGTGGTTGGGAAGTTTGCCTAATGTGGGAGACTTGGGTGAGGCTGGGTTGGGGGCCAGTAGTAGTGAGATCTTGCTACTGTCCAGCAGAAAGAGAGTTAAGAATAACATGAATAGAGGAGCTGCTAGACAATGGGACTCTAATAGAGGCTGGGGTTGATATACTAGGGAGAGACTTTAATATGGTTAGAGATACAGCTGTGGATCATTCTGATGATAGGTAGGGCAATTTTGGCAGGAGTGGTGGGCTGGACAGATGTGAGAAAGTAGAGTGCCTGAGTGCCTTGAGAGATATAGAATGACTAAAGTGAGGAGTCTGGGCAGTCTTCACCCATTGGGTGCATGGGCTGGGAATATGGATTGATTGGATTCTTATGGCTAACTACTGGAGAGCAGAAGTTTGGAAGAAACTGGAGATAGTGTGGTGCCTCTGGTCAGATCACTGGGGGGTGACAGAGTGAGGAGTATTTGGGGGGAGTGGGGATGGGCCTGGACATTAGCAACTAAACTGTGCTCTTTTGAAGAACAAAGGGATGTGGGAGCAATGGGGATAGGAGGTAGCAGACAATATTGTATAGTGGAGAGGGGAAGGAATGGCAATAGGAGACTGATGGCTAAAGTTGAAGACTGATGCTCAGGTTTTCTGGGAGAGAGTAGGGAGGGTAAGAGAGAGAGCCAAAAGAGAACAGATGATGGAAATTTTGTAGCGATTGGAGGGCCTACTGCTAGAACTGCCTGGTGATTATGAGAATATAGGAGAGGAGGGTGAGGAGTAGAGGGTAGAGCATACTTGAATAGAAATTGAAGAGCTGAAGACTGCCTTAAGGGAGGATGAGAAGATACAAGGCATTTCTCTCTGGTAACTTTCACATTACACAAATTCTCATATACACTTTCGATATACTTTTCAATGTTTTTGGAGAAAACTCTTAAGGCGATAGTGACCAAGCAAGAAACTGACAAGCATACTGGTGTGGGAGGTGGGCCAGCCTTCAAATGGCAGTATGGCAAGAGAGGGATAGGTTTGGGATCAGAGTTTTTTGGACTGCAAATGAGTGGAGGAGCAGGAGGGGGGCAGGAGTTGAGTAGGAAGACTGAAGATGGTGGGGCAGTGAGCTTTATGGTGGCAGTCAAGAAGAGAGAAGAAGGAGAGGGGGCTGAGGATTGGAAGATGGTGGGGAAGGAGAAGGAGAAGTCTGGAAGTACTGGAGGAGCACTCTCTAGGGGAGGGAAGGTGGGGGCTGGGAGAGGTGTAACTGGCATAGGGGCTGGGACTGCTGATGGTAGTATGATGGCCAATCTGGAAAAAAATCCAGATGTGACTGCTGATGGTGACAAGGAGAGTCAGGGGGAATCGGGGCCAGTGTGTGGGGATAATCTGTTAGATGGTATAATGGGCCTGGTGGTGGTACTATTGCTCAAGAAGTCAATCTCTGAATTTGCAGTTATAGTGAGCTTCCAGGGCCTAGTAGTGACAGCAAAGATGGTTTTGGAGCTACTGGAGAAGCAGCTGGTAGATGTTGTATTGATGAAGTTCCTGAAGGGGCTGGAAGGAGTTAAGGTTGGATTTGTGGAGGAGAAATATCTGGTGGAGCCACTGTCAAAGGGGATCACTGTGGGTGAGATTGCAGTCCCAATGTTGAGGTGCTTGCACTGGGACCCTAGGGTGGTGCACCTGGTGGTCAAGAGAGTCCCTATGGTGTCAGTGGAGGAGATGAGGGGCAGGATCAGTGAGGTGATGAGGGAGTATGGAGATGTTGTTGATATTGGCTTTCAGATATGGAAGGGGATGACATTCAGGACAGGAGATATAGAGGTGAGACTGAGGGTAGCTGGGAAGGAGGTGATAGTGAAGGCAAGTGACAGGCTGAGGGCATTGAAGTAGAACCCAGTTGAGTGCAAGGTATTGAGGGTGAGGGGGACTGAGGAGGAGGAAGAGGATCTACTGATAGTGTTGTGGGAGCTGGAAGGAGCTGTGGAACAGAGAGTGAAGGCCTGGGAGACCTTTGAGGATGTGACAGTAGTGGAGGAGATTGAAAGCAGGAAGATGCAAGTGGATAAAAGAGCATGGGAGGGAGAGCAGGAGAGGCAGATGTAGAAGGACTTGCTGGCAAGCTTTAAGAAGAAGATGAGTCCAGGGATAGGGCCTTCACCAGGATTCACTAGTAGCCTGGAGATCTTGCAGCATGCCCCCAGGTAGATGATGGTGATTGGGAAAGATGAGCCTGGGTTCTTCAGTGATTTGGATGAGGAGGAGGGAGACCAAGCTGGAATAAGAGAGATCTTGGATAATATTCTAGGACAAGGAACTGAGAGGGAGGATGTGGTGATGAAGGGGATACAGTGTGTGAGTTTTGGAGTTCCAGATATCACACTTAGAGAATTGGTGGTCAAAGTAAAAGGAGAGCATTCTGGTGTAGTTGAGGGAGGGGATGCTGAGGGTGAGGGTGGGCCCAAGAAGAGCAAGAGACTCATGACTCCAGGTGCTGGTTATATTGGAAGTGCAGAATGGCTGCTAGCCACTCTCAACAATCTGGTGGCAGATGAATTTGCGGAGGTAGACTTCCATGTACTGGGGGGGCAGAGTGGTAGAGAATCCTGGCAGGAGAGAGAGTGGTGGACAAACTATTGACAGAGGTGATGGTAATTCTGTTGGCAGAGGAGAGGTATGAGGTGGATGCAAAGAGAGAAGCTGAGTTGAGGGAGGAGGCTAGGTGAGTGGTGGAAGACTGTTGGGTGATGAAGGATGGGGCTGAATTGTGGCAGTTGGTCTGTGAGGACTACAGAGAAGAAGTAGAGAAGAAAGATATTGCAGATGCTCAGAAGGTTGTGGCTGCATTGGCAAGGAAAGAGATTGAGGAAGATGAGGTAAAGGTGAAGCATCTTTTGGACCTATCTAGGATGGATATTGAGCTGGAAGTTTGAGAGAGATAGAAATGCAGTACTATTTATAAACATTTTTCTCTATGAACAGTACAACTAACATTTTGTCTTTGAATATCAATGGGCTGCAGGGTGTGAGGTAACATCAGAATATGTTTGAATGGCTATAGGCTTAGAGATGGATCTGTTTCTACTGCAGGATGTGAGATGTGAAGAGGAGGATGACAGGCTGAATTGGACTAGAGAATGGAAAGGAGTAGCTGAATGGTGTGGAAGTGTTGGGATCTTGATATGCAGGGGTAAAGAGAAACTGGTGGATATTGGGGGATGGGGTGAGTGTTTAGTTTAGGGTATGTAGAGGAGGCTGGGGTGGGACCCAATAGTAGTTGGATCATATTACTGCCTGGTAGTCTGGGGTGAGAGAGTGGACTGGCTGGAAGGGCTGCTAGAAGAGGGATCTTTGATGGAGGCTGGGGTGGATATCCTGGGTGGAGATTTTAATATGGTGTGGGATACCACTCTGGATCAGTCTGATGGAGGAGCTGGAGTAATTGGTCATAGTGGTGGGCTGGGCAGGTGGGAGGAGATTGAGAGGCTGAGTGCTTTGGGTGATATGGGGAGGACCAAGTGGGGAGTAGATAAGGTTTTTACTCATTGGATTGATGGACTTGGGACAAGGATCAATTGGGTGCTTTCAGCTAACTGCTGGGGAGAAGATATTTAGCAGGAACTTGGGGTAGTCTGGTGCCCCTGGTCAGACCATTGGGGGGTGCTAGGACAGGGGAACTTTGGGGGAAGTGGGGAGGGGCCTGAATATTGGTAGCTCAATTGTGCTCTGTTAGCAGATGGGGACCTGTGGGAAAGATGGGAGGAGGAGGTGGTGTCTAGTATAACTAAATGGAGAGAGGAGGGGGCTCGAGTGGGGCTCTGGTGGGTGAAGCTGAAGGAAGTGGCAAGGATGTACTGGGGTGAGGCTGGTAAGCAGAGAGGAAGGCTTCAGAGGATGAAGGAGAAGTGGACATCTCATCAGATGGAGCAGCTATTATGGCAGTGGTCAGAGTTGAAGAGGCATAGGGGAGAGGAGAAGAAGGAGGAGTGGTAGGAGGTGTGAGTGAGGACGGAGATTGAGGAGCTGAAGGAAGTCTGGAGGATGAAGGAAGAGAGTAGAGTGCAGGGCATGGCAGCAAGGCTTAGGTGGCAGGGGCTGGAGGAAGGAGAGAGACTGATGATATACCTCTCTAGGTTACTAAGGGCAAGGAGAGTGAAGCAGTAATGGGAGGGGATCATTAAAGGGAATGGTTGCTTGGTGACTGGGGTCCAGGAGATCCTTGGAGAGCTTAAGAGTTGCTGGGGGAAGTTGTGGAGTGAGAAGGAAGGAGGAGCTAACAGTGAGGCCATTGCAGAGTATTTGGAAGACTGGTGCCCCCTGGAGGTGGAGAGGCTTAGGGAACTGATAAGACCAGTGAGGAAGGAGGAGATTCTGCAAGTCCTGGTGGCCACTAAGTCGGGGACAGCCCCTGGAGAGGATGGGCTGCCATGGGACTTCTGGAAGAAGATAGTGAAGGTAGAGAAGGTGTGCCAGGAAATGAGAGATATGTATGATGAGGTGATTGAGTCTGAGTCTTGGCTGGGTGGTCAGAAGTTGGTATTGGTGGCACTTCTTTACAAGGATAAGGGGCAGAGGGAGGACTGGAAGAATTTGCAACCAATCATACTCCTGAATATGGACAGAAAGTTGGTCATGAAGGTATTGATGGCAAGACTGCAGATAGTGGCACAGCAGGTCCTGGGGGAAGAGCAGTGAGGATTTGTTAGGAGATAGCTGATTAGGGATGAAACAGCTTGGGTGTATAGAGTTATTGAAGGGGCAAGGGCTGCTGGAGTAGATGGCAGGTTGGTTTTCTTGGACCAAGAGAAAGCCTATGATAGGGTGTGGCAAGTCTGGCTGGGGAAGGTGCTGGCAAGGATTGGGATTCTAGAGAAGATGGAGAATATAATTGTCTGCCTTCTGGAGAAGAGTCAGGCAGCAATCATAGTGAATGGACACAGTAGAGTTGCCTTCCTCCTTGGGTGGGGAGTTCCCCAGGGGGACTCACTGTTGCCCATTCTGTATACTCTGTCTTTGGAGCCATTGCTGGACAGAATTAAGAGGAAAATTGAAGGGCTAAATATATTGAGTGTGAACTAGAAGGTGGGGGTCTTTGCAGATGATATGGTGGTGGGTTTGGGTACTATTGCAGATGTAGCAGAGCTTAAAGAGGCTGTAGGATAGTATGAACAGTGCTCTGGGCAGAAGTTGAACTGGTACAAGTGCAAAACAATGGTATTGGAGAATTGTCTGGTTGAAGTAGACATTATTGGTATGATTGTTCCCCCTGGGAAGGCAGTGCAGTACCTAGGGATCTTTCTCTCAGTGCATGGGTCAGTCCTGCCCAAGGCCTGGTGGGAGGCGAAGGTGGGAGTGTGGGGAAATGTGCTGAGGAGCTGGAGAGAGCGACATATCTCTCTGGCTGGAAGAGTGACTATTTTGAATATTTACTAGATACTGAAGCTGTGGTATTTGGTATACCATTTGGACTTTCTGGCATAGGTGGTCAAGAGGCTACTGAAACTGGTAAGAGAGTGGATCTGGGTAGGCTGCAGAAGTCAGATCAAGTAGGAAGTCTTGATGACACTGATGGAGAGGGGGGGCCTAGACCTGGTGGATTTCCTGAAGTGACTGCATTGCCTATGTGCATGGTGGCTGAAGAGAGCAGAAATACTGAAAGGGGGTGGATGGGTCCCACTGATACAGAAGGTATGGGAGGCAAGGTTTGCCCCCTGGGGGTCAGCTGGGGACCTTTCAACATTGGTGGAGGGGAGAGAAAGTAGATGACTCTAGCATAGGGGGTTCTGGTGGGGGGTGGCTGAGGGAGTACACAGGATTGACATTAGATGGGAGGGCCATGCTGTGGCAGAGCAGTAGGGGAGAGGAGGGTGGCAGTAGCATAGACTACTACTGGGCGGAGTGCCAGCAATGGACTTTGATCTAGGTGATAGGGTGGAAAGTCAGGGGGGCCTGGGGCAGGACCTTTGGCCAGAGGGGTGGCAGTGAGTGGGGATTGGAGAGGAGTGGGACTGGAGAGGACTGTGGGCCTGGGGTATAGAGATGAAGAAGTGGCTACCTCCCAAGTTTTGGGTGGTGTGGTGGAGGGTGCTGAGGTGAAATATAATATTGAACTTCAGGTCTGGTCATCTGGTTCTGGGAGGGGCTTTCAAGTGTGAGGAGTGTCAAGGAGTAGGGCAGGAGGGGGGGGGTGGTGCAGACCCCAAAACATTGGATTGGAGAGTGTGAGGTACTGGCTAGGTTCTGGGGAGAGGTGAAAGGTAGATTGGATGAGAACTATAGGAGCTGAGGGATCAGTTGCTGGGAGGTATTAAAGAAAAGAATGCTGGGGGGTATTGGTGATGAATGACTCATGCTGGGGTGGGTACTGGCAATATGGGTAGGGCTTGCTGGTCACTGGCAGGCAGTGTTTAAGGAGAGCAGGCTGATATCAAAGGAGGAGAAGGTGGCGAGGTGGGAGGGCCTACTAGTGAACTTGCTGTCAGGGTGGCAGAAAGGGTGGGGCCCACAGGGGGGTCACCATTGGAAATTAGTGGAGGCCATATGTGAAAGGAGTAAAGGGAGGGTATGAGTTAAGGGTGGAAAAGTTATGTTTACAAGAATAGAGATAGAGGGGCTAGCAGTGGTGGAGATAGAATAGGATAGGGTTGGGAAGAGGCTACCAGTGTGGTATGAGGATATCTTTGATGTTATAGATAGTTAATAAATGTGGCTGTGGCCTATAGAAAAAAAA
>RQIL01002665.1:0-13332 GCA_003951145.1 Jimgerdemannia lactiflua
GAAGTCTTCTGAAAATTCCAAATTATTTAACCCCAGCACTAGTCCTTATTCAATCAGATCTTCAGAAATTTTTTATTCTATATACTGTAACATAGCAGACGCTAAACTTAGCAAGTACGTCAGATTTCTTGATCTTGAATTCTTGTCTTCTTAACTCCCAGAGTCAGTAGTTCCACAAGGCCAAATGTGTCAAAGAGGTAATCCCGAAAGTCCCTTTATCAGTATACTTGTTCTTTATGCTAACACTTTCGATCTGAGGTTTATTCACTCTAAGATACTAGGTTATTTATACAAATTTGTGCGCTAATTCTGCTACTATGAGGTGGTTGAGTTACATGGCCAAGCTGTGAGTCATTTCGCCACTTGGCGAAATAATCTTGCCATTTGGCAGAATGCTATACTATATCGGGTCTTCGATTTCGCTACTTGGCAGAATAATCTCGCCATTTGGCAGAATCGGGGACTGCTAACTATAAGACTATACTAATTTGGGACTGGTTGTAATCAAATGTCTATCCCTTTTTCCTTCTTTCATATTTGGTTCTACCATCACAACTTCCTCCTGAATAGATGGTTTTATCCCTGAAACATCTATTCAAACTCCCAGGCTTTGATGGTCTAAATGGTCTTATACTGGGCAATTTGTTGCATCACTGTTTCCCAATGGTGTCGCTTGACTCGGTTGAAGTCTGAGGGGGCTATCCCTCTCAGGTGGGCTAATGCTGACTCATCATCTTGAAATAACTTGTGGATTCTCTTGGCGATAGTGACCTGAGCAAGAGAGAGCTGACATTCGGCAATCCAATCATCTTTGGTCATGTTCTGGTTCTGGTTGAGTATCTGTCCAAGCTTGAAGTACTCTTGGAATTCTGTGCAATACTAATAGGCCTTGAAGTGTGAGATTCAAGCAAGATGGGTCTGCACAATGCTTCTAATATTGTCAAACAATTCTTCTATAGTTTGGGGCTCTGTGGTATGCCATTGTCTCTCGATGGCTCTTTGGGCAGTACTAGTGATCTTGAGTGCTGTGGCAGTGCTTCGGTTATTGGCCATGATACTTCTTGAGTCAATTTCGATGGATGGTAGTGGGAATTATTGTACCTGTGAATTTCCATAGTCGAAAGGTGGTCCCTTTTATATCTTGCACTAGATAAGGTCCTTTCCACTTGGACTCCAGTTTTCGTGACCAAGAAGCTTCTACCATGTTCCGGTACACTAGGACTTTGTCTCCTATCTTGATAATCTCCAGGGGCTTGTAAGTCTTTTCCACATTGCTCTGCTATAGTGCCTGTGCCTTTATGATATAATTTTCTGTCTTTTTCCTAATTTGATGCAATCTCTATATCTCTGTGTCCACATACTTCCAGATTGCATCATTGTTTGCTGACAAACTTCTACTAGAACTTTCTTCTCCAAATAGCATTTCTCGTGGTGTGAAATGGGTGCTTTGTGATTATATATCCTGCAGAGTGGATAATGCTATTGGAAGATAGTGGTCCCAGTTTCTGTATTCATTACAGATCTTGGCAATGACATTCTTGAGGGTCTTGTTGGTTTGTTCTGCCTATCCATTTCCTTGCAGGTGATAGGCTGTGGTCTTGATGTGTTGAATCTTGTACTTTTTGTAAAGAATCTCGTGGAACTGGTTGACAAATTCCGTTCCTCTGTCTGTAGTAACTTACTTCGGGGTCTTGAATCGGCAGATGATTTCTCTGTGCAAGAAATTGGCAATTGATTGTGCATTGGCTTCCTTGAGGGGTCCGGCTTCTACCCATTTCGTAAAAAGGTCTACAATTATGATGATATATCAGTTGCCTGTCAATGTCAGGGGTAGTGGACCGATTACATCTATTGCAATGTGGGCAAATGGTATTGGCTCAATGTCTGCTGATCCGGGGGCTTGATTCCATTGGTCTTGTTTCTGCTTCTGGCATTTGTCACAGGTTCTGACAAATTGCCTGATATCTTCTTCTATTCCTGGCCACCACATGGTTCTTTTTGCCTTATCATATGTGTTTGTTCCTCCTATGTGGCCTTGCTCATATACTTCCTTCATCACTTGATTCTTCTGGTGCTTGGAGATGACTAATTGCTATCCTTTCTTGAGTGTTTCTGCATCAGTTTCGAATTGTTTCCATGTCCGATTAATAATTGTTTTTGTCCATTCTTCCAGATGTGGGGGCATCTTTCGCTGCCCCAAGTAGCTGATGATTCCATAGTACAGCTCCTTATTCATGATGATTGTATGGGGGTTGGGTCCTTCGGGGCATCTATGAGAGGGCATCAGCATTGGCATTCGTTCTTCCAGGGCGGTGGGTGATTGTGGCATCATAGGCTTGCAGCTTCATGATCCATTGAGTATAGATTCCTTTTGGCTCACTGGTGGTGAGCAGCCAGGTGAGTGCTGAGTGGTCTGTCTGGATGGTGAAGTGTCTTCCAGCCAAGTAGTAGTGGAACTTCTCTATAGCCCAGATAACCGCAAGACATTCTAGCTTGTATGACTCATAGGACTGCTCAGCTCCACGGGTACCTCTGCTGAGATAGGCTACCATGTATTCGTCACCATTCTTCTTCTGGGCAAGGACAGCTCCAAGTCCCATTGCACTGGCATCCGTCTGCAGGATGAACTCTTGAGTCCAGTCGGGTCTTCTTAAGATTGGAGCCTGTATCAATCTGGTCTTGAGTTCATTGAAGGCCAGTTGCTGCTGTTGTGTCCACTGGAATTTGACCTCCTTCCTGAATAGGTCATAAATAGGACTAGCAATGTGAGAGAATCTATGAATGAATCTTCTGTAGTAGGATGCAAGACCCATAAAGGCCCAGGCTTCGGTGATACTGGTGGGTACTGGGTATGCTGCTACTGCCTTGATTTTTGCGGGGTCAGTATGTATTCCTTCATGATTGATGATGTGTCCGAGGTATGTAATTTCTTCTTCTCCAAATTTGCATTTCTTAGGTTTGATGTAGAGGCCATGTTTGCGGAGCCTTCTAAGGATTTCCTTGATGTGTTCCAGGTATTCCTTGGCTGTCTGACTGAAGATGATCACATCATTCACATTTACCATTATCCATTTTTCCATAATATCTCTAAAGATGCTATTCATCATTCGCTAGAAACTTGCTGGTGCATTGTACATTCCAAAAGGCATGCGAAGGTAGACATAGGTTCCATCTGGAGTAATGAAGGCTGATCTTTTGCTGGCTTCAGATGTAAGGCCGATTTGATAGAATCCTGAGAATAGATTCAGGGTGGTGTCGAACTATGCTTTATTTCCCAGCATAATGAGGATATCACCGATATTGAGTAATGGTTGTCTGTCTTTTTCTATAACCTCATTGAGTCTTCAGTAGTCTGTACATAGTCTTGGTGCAAATTCTCCTGGTCAGCTTCCTTTCTTTAGTGCTAGGACGATTGGTGATGACCAGGGGCTGCTGGCTTCCTTGATGATACCAGATTCCTCCATCTCCTTGATTTCCATCTTGAGCCATTCCCTATAAGCTGGTGGAATGGGGCGGGCCTTCTGATAGATTGGCTTTGCATCTCCTGTATTGATATCATGATAGAATAGGGGCTTCTTGGTCTTGATGTCCTTGAAATCCGTGGCCAGTATATCTTCAAATGTATGTAGGAGGTCTGCTAATTCTTTCCTAAGAGGGAAGTTCCTTCCAACTATGTAGGTGTGTTTGTCTTGGCTCTCCTCCTTCTTGTGCTCTAGTTCGGTAATCTTGGTTACTGTAAAGACTCCTCTTCCTGTAGAGCCAAATCCAGCTCTTTCTTGCTCAGTTTGCCTAATATTGGAGACTTCTTTGATTCTTGGGTTAAGGGCAGGTAGGATGAGCATTTGTACTAACCGATCCTTCTTCCTTACTTCGAATGAGATTGTTGGGTTGTGATTCCTGTCAAGGAGGAGGATTTCTCCTGTATAGTCTGAGTCGATGACTCCTCCTTCTATAGATATTTCACTTTTTGCTAAGCTGCTTCTTGTCTTGAGGATTCCAACATGGTTTGGCAGTATGGTTACTTCAATTCCTGTTCCGAGAATGGTGGTGGTCTGTGGTTCAAGGATTGTATGGGTAGTGGTAGATAGATCCATTCTAGCTGCATTTTCTGATTTGTACTGAGGCATGACTGCGTCGGGATGGATTCTTCGTATTTTGACTGTGATATCTTCCTCCTCATCTTCACTATCATCCAATAGTTCTGGTGGTCCATCCTCAGGTTCCTTTTGATTCCTTTTTGGCCTATTGGTAATCTTCTTTACTTCAATGATACAGGAATAGCAGCGATCCAAGTGTTAGGCACAGTACATTCCTTCACCATGGGGGCACCTTCCTTGTAGGGCATATCCATCTGCGATTCTTGTATACTATTCTTCGTCTGATAGCTGCTTGCCCTTTTCTTTCCTTGTAGTGACTATATAGGCCTCTTCCTCTTATTCTTCCTCCATCTCGGGGCGGACTCCTTTGTAGACATTGATGGGAATTCTGATCTTCCTGCCTCAATAGACAATCTGCATCTTCTGAGCACTGAGATCAATCATTGTCTTGGCTTTATGAAGCCACTGATTGCCGATGAGGATATCATAGTTGGTTGCATTAGTAACGATGACATCTACTGGGATAGTGGCTTCTCTGAACTTGATTGGAATATCCTGGATCTTTCCCAAGAGAGTTGCTTGTGTTCCATCAGCCATGACAAATATCAGTTTGGTAGCTTCTTCTATTTCCCAGCCCAGGCGGTCTACTGCCTTCTTGGTAATGAGACATCCTCCGGCTCCAGTATCAATGATGGCTTCAAAGACTCGGTCTTCAATCTGACAAGTGGCATAAGCTGATGTTTTCTGATTATCTTCACTCTCTTCATCTGAGTCTTCTTGTGCATTGTTGGCTTCAATTATTCTCCAGCCTTAGTCCTTGCCAATATCCGAGATTTCTGTTCTCATTTGTTGTCTGAAAGTCAGAATTTCTGCAAGTTGACCAAAGGTTGCATTGACTTTTTGGTCTTTGAGGTCCTTGAAGATATCATACTTGCGCAACTTCTGCTCCTTCTTTCCCTTGCTTGATGGTATGGTGTTTTGGATGATATCTTCTACTGCTTGTTCTAGCTCGGCATCTTGTTCCAGCTCCATGTCCTGGTCAGCCTCGCTTGGCTGCATCTCTTTTTTGATGGCCGCTTCTGACCTCTTTGTTTGTGCTTGAGTCTTCTTTGGAGGTCTCCCCACTGGCTTCTTGTAAGAAGTAGCTCGGTTGTCCTTCTTGCTTGAGGTGGCAGGGTAAGCTTCCCATTCTTCCTGCTCTTTCTCTGATTCTCCAATTTCTTCGAAGGTGATAGTATTTGCCTGTTCTCGATTCCTAGCTGCATTGCTTGGCTGAACCTTGTGCTTGTTCTCTGCCATGCATTCTGAGGCATAATGGCCTTCTTCTTTACAGTTGTAGTATATTATAGATCATCTTTCATTTATAGTGGCAAACTTCTGCACCAGTTGTCTTTTGAACTCTTTGACTACATCGCTGAGATGTGTAATCATTTCTGCAAACTGTTTAGCCAGTTCCTCCATTGGATCAGCCTTCCTTGGTTCTTGTTGTAGTGGTTGTTATTGTTGAGTATTCTGGTTGACTATGGTATTTGGGACTATGTGGATATTCCTTGGTTCGATCTTTACTCCATATTCTTTCCATCGTGTGGCCTTGTGGGTGCCTGGCAGTCTAGTATCTTTGGGCATAGGCGACTTTCTGTCCTAGGTCTAGTACCATTGGGGTGGATCAGATGGCTAGGGCGATTTCTTGGTAGATACCTTTCATAAAGGTATTTTCGGTCACCTGGTCTTGAACTGCATCAGGATAGTCAGCAAGGACTATTTGATGCCGGATCCTTGTATAGAATGTGTTTGGGTCTTCAGACATTCCTTGACAAATGGTGTTTAATTGATCCTTGAGGGCTTGTTTGATTTTATCAGTATAGTAGGCATTTCGGAGCCAATCTTTCATAGCTAATAGTGTTGCCAGGGCATCAGCTCCGGCATAGTTGACTGTAGTGAAGGTGGTTCTTGCTGGGCCTCGAAGGCTTACAGGGAGTAGGGCTACTTGTTGTGCTGGTGTTAAGGTCCTAATGGCAGCATATTACTCGAAATCATCAATGAAAGTGATGATTGATTCATTGGAGGTATATCCATGAAATACAGGTGGTCTCATATCCATTCTGTCTGGTTGGATTGTGTGAGTTCTTGTGGTGGTTGTTCGTTGTTCAGCTTGAAAGTAAGGGATTCATCTTGAATCACTAGCCAATGGGCATCAAGTTATAATATAGTGGATGCTAAACTTAGCAAGTACGTCAGATTTCTTGATCTTGAATTCTTGTTTTCTTGACTCCCAGAGTCAGTAGTTCCACAAGGCCAAATGTGTCAAAGAGGTAATCCCGAAAGTCCCTTTATTGGTATACTTGTTCTTTATTCTAATACTTTCGATCTGAGGTTTATTCACTCTAAGATACTGGGTTATTTATACAGATTTGTGTGCTAATTCTGCTACTATGAGGTGGTTGAGTTACGTGGCCAAGCTGTGAGTCATTTTGCCACTTGGCGAAATAATCTTGCCATTTGGCAGAATGCTATACTATATCAGGTCTTTGATTTCGCCACTTGGCAGAATAATCTCACCATTTGGCAGAATCAGGGACTGCTAACTATAAGACTATACTAATTTGGAACTGGTTGCAATCAAATATCTATTCCTTTTTCCTTCTTCCATATTTGGTTCTACCATCACAATACTAATACATCCAAGAATAGCCTTAGAGCAATCTTTATATAAGAAAAATCTAATAAATAATACTATATAATAGCTTATATATATAAGCAGAGCTATGAATAAATAGCAGACCAACTATAGAAGTACCAAATTGGAATACCTTATAGTCATATGGGTGATTACTCTATTCAAATATTATTTTATTAAAAAAAAGTTCACCCTAATCATAAACTATGTGGTTCTCAAATGACTACTGCACCAAAAAGACTTTACTAGAATTCTTACCTAATAGATCCTTTTCTATAAGATTATAAAATCAATATCATCTATAAAGCAAGAACTCACAACAATATTGATGTTCTTTCCTATATAACCCAATGAGCTAAAGAAAGGATATACCTTCCTAAAGAAAATTTCTATGACTATTAAGAAATAAGAAGATATCATCCAATAAGAACATCAAAAAGCCCATCAAAGATAGATAAATATAGAAGAAAAAATTCAAAAAGCATACCAACATTGGCCCTACCTCAGAACACATTATCCAGAAATATAATATCTGTCAGAAGTATTAAGGAAAGAAGAACTATCAAACCCCTCTACAACTGATTCCCCCACCCACTTACATCTTTCAAAGATGGGGAGTAGATATAATAAGACCTCTATCAGTAACACCAAAATGAAACAAGTACATACTGGTATTTGTTGAACATCTGACCAAATGGCCTGAAGTATATATATCCAATGGAGATTACAGATGCCCTGACTATTGTCTCCATATAAAGGCTACTCGAGTCATTGATTGTTGGCGTTGCATTTGGTCTCCCTCACCCCTAGCATCAATACCATTTACCCGTACACAGAGTATATACTAGCATGACGATGGAAACCGATACTACATCTCTCGTGGAGATTATAGAGCCTGCACGATCGCCACAATCAACTCAAAACATTTTCCGACATTCATTTGGCGTTGCTGGCACATTCGAACGGCCAGAACCAGTACTATCGCAGGTCTCAAAAGGACTGGGATCCATTATCAGCATCGCAAATTCCGTGTCGCCATTGCGAGATCACCCCATAAACAGAGACGATAACACTGCAACGCCAGCGATACCCACCGACTCCGCCACGAACGAGATCCGCCCTTTGCTGTCTCGGTCAGTCACTGCCACTGCCAGTTTCACTTCCACCGCACCGAGCGCTATTGTGCGCGATGTTTCACAGCGTCGCGTTGCCATTGGAAGAAATCCCCCTACCTAAGATTATCCATTGCCTCCAGATCCCCGAAGGCGACCTTGTCACCCGCACCTTATCCCGTCCACTTACTTACACCGTCGAACCGGCAACAGGAGTACAAACCACCGTGTCTCCTACTGCTAGCATCGCTGCCAGTACAGATGTAGAATGTCAACAACACTTCGACATTACCGAGTCGGCGCCCTGTTACATAACCGGCATGCGCGCGGCGCGATGATTATTTGGTGCTTCGTTTTGATTGCAATAGGAGGAATCTTGTTTGTCGCCCCGGCAGTGCATGCGTACATCATTGTGCTTTGGATGCCGCTTGTGTTAACAATTGGGGTGGTTGTGGTGTTATGTGCCGAGAGAGGGAGAAGAGCGGATAATCGGGCGTGGGAGGAACAGATAACGAGGGAGGCGGAAGCGGGAAGGGTTAGGAGGCAGCGTGAGCTGCCTGAAGGAATTTTTTTTTATTATCGATGAGAGAGCCCAGAGGCATGGGCATGGGCACCCTGTTGTGACGCTATTGCCACCCCCGCCTAAGTACGGGGAGGCGATAGAGAATATGTCATAGCTTCTATTTAAAATGCATATAATATCAGATAATCGACATTTATGTACTACAAGGCCCAGTACAATCAGTATAATTCAAATGACAGCATTTGCTACGCTTTAATCCGGATGATCATATTCGCACCGGTCGCAAATGGTTCAGCAAGGAATAAAAGAAAGCGGGACTATAATTTATTATATGAAACAAATTAGTCAGCAAACCTCCCAAAATAATCACATACTACCACCTATATGGTTACTCGACCTTTATGTCATAGGTGCCAAGCCTCCGCCACCGAAATTAAATTTCAGGGACAATCAGGTGACTGGCGGCTGATTGGCAATTAGCAGTTTTATGTTTTAATTGTGACGCTAGAACACACCTTCCGTTCCTCGTCGCCATGACTTCAGTCGTCGACCGTAATGCCCTAGACGATGATGTTACCTTGAAGGGTATGGGTGCGCAGTTGGGTATCAACATTGCCATTTCCTTCGTCGCCCTCTGCGCTTTCAACATTTTGAGACCAAATAATTCTCGTAAGTATGGCAGAACTGAGAATTTATTGTATATCGGCTGCGTCCATGCCAGAGCCGGTGGCTTCCATCTTCCAAGCTGCTTATAATCTGGCTTTGTCCTATATTTTCCTGGCTTCCGTGTTGGGGGAATCCGATTGTGCTGATTTTGTATATAGCACAAAGAAGCGCGATGATACCGAATGATTAGCTCTAACTATCCGTTTTATTTTTCGTTATAGTGGTCTACGCACCAAAATATAAGTATGCGTCACCAACGTAAGTATGTTTGGATTGCTATTGTGTTGGCCCAATTATGTTTGTATTACAAACTCGTGTCATTTTAGGACGTGGAAGGGCTTGAAAAGCAAGGGACGAGTGATAGAGGCGGCAATTTTTATTGTTCCAATACATTTCACGCACGCCATCAATAATAACAGTTATATTTTTACATTTCTTATGCTAGAAAGCAACCACCCAAAATTGGCCGCGGCTTTCTTGACTGGATCAAACCAGTGTTAACAACAGGAGAAGATGAGCTCATCGAAAAAATTGGCTTCGACGCCGTCCTCTTCCTGCGTTTTCTCTCCGTCTGCCGTCGCATTCTATACTTCATCGGAGCTGTCGGGGTTTTTATTTTGATCCCTGTCAACATCATAGCTACCAAATATACCGGCGACTGGCCTCCACGTACATCTGCTGTCGATTTCCTGTCCATGTCGACCATCAATGATTATAGCGGCGAAGACAGTAATCATCCAGAAGAACCGCGCTGGTACTGGGCTCACGTGGGGGCGACATGGCTTTTCTCACTCGTAGTTTACTGGTTTCTTTATAATTCGTATTCGAGCTACGTCGATTTCCGGAGGAAATATTTCGAGAGCGAGGAGTATCAGAATTCGATGCATGCCAAGACGCTCGCGGTTATGAATGTGCCGCAGGCAATGCAAAGTGATGAAAAGCTAAAGGCATGGTTCCAAAGCATGGGACTTCCGTATCCCGTTACCCAGGCTAGTATAGGGCGCAAGGCCGATAAATTGCCGGAATTGATGGAGAAGCATGAGAACGCAGTGAGGGAGTTGGAAGGAGCTTTAGCAAATTACTTACAAGGTGGGTAGATGGAATAATTGAGCTGCCATGAGTTGTTTATGATGCATACGATGCGTGTCTAACGTACATAACATGTCCTTTCCTCAGACGGCAAGACTGCGGCGAAACGCCCCAAAGCGTCAATTGGGGGCTTCCTCGGCTGCGGCGGCAAAAGTGTGGACGCCATTGATTATTACACAAAAGAAGTCCAAGAACTGGAGGCGGAAATCGGCCGTACTCGCGAAAAATTGTCCACCTTGAAGCCGACTAACTATGGTTGGATCTCGTTTGATCGTATCTCCTACGCGCACGCCGCTGGCAAGCATCTCTCCACCGGTCTGCCGATACAATTTAAAGCCCAATTCGCAGATCAACCCATCATCAAGCTTGCGCCCTCACCCAAGGATATCATATGGTCCAACCTCGCCCTAAACCAGCATCTGCGAAACAGCAAGCGCCTCATTGGAAACCTTATTTTTGTTGGGTTCACTTTCTTCTGGTTTCTTCCTCTCAGCGCACTCTCTGCTGCGGCAAACTTGAAGAATATCGTCAAGATCTGGCCTCAATCCAAGGATTTCTTACAATCAAGCCCATTCATAGCTGGTTTGATCGAGTCCTGGTTGTCTCCTATTATCATGGCGGTCTTCTTCTTCCTCCTTCCCAATTTGCTACGCTTTCTCTCGCAGCAGCAAGGATCAATCACCCAGTCATCACTCGATCGTCAAGTGCTCGGCAAGCTCTACTTTTTCTTCATCATCAATAATCTCCTCATCTTCACTCTCTCTGGCTCTTTTCTATCAACTTGGGGCGCCCTCCAAGCAGACATCCGTGATGGGACAGCCACCCCACAGTCGATATGGGACGATGTCTACGTCAATCTGAACATACTCGCTCAGAAGCTTTCAGATGTGTCTAATTTCTGGATCAATTATGTTTCGCTGCGTGGCCTCGGTGTCGTCCTGGACTTGGCGCAGGTTGTAGCTCTTGTCACAATCACCTTGCGCAAGATCTTCACGAAGCCGACTCCACGCCAGCTACGCGAGCTTACGCGCCCTCCGGATTTCGACTACCCCCTTTTCTACAACGTCATGCTGTTTTTTTTCACGGTCGGACTTCTGTACTCGATCATCGCCCCGTTGGTGTTACCTTTTACCCTGGTTTACTTCCTCCTCTCCACCGTTGTCTTCCGCTACCTCCTCATGTACGTCTACGCCACCAAAATCGAGACCGGTGGTCAAATATGGCGCGTCGTCTTCAATCGCCTTCTCGCATCCACCATCCTCTTCCAACTTGTCATGCTCGGCGTTCTTAACCTCAAGGGCGGCTACTGGCAATCAGTTGCTCTCATCCCGTTGCCGTTTGTTAGTTTTGTCTTCAAGATGATGTGCCGAAGCCGGTTCGACCCCAAGGTGTACTATTACATCTCACGCGACGGCCATGAATCCATCGAGGCGCGGAAAGATGGTACTGTCAAGCAACGCCTCTCTCAACGCTTTGGCCATCCGGCTTTCTCTTCTGAGCTTGCTACGCCGATGGTCCACGCCAACGTCAAACACCTCTTGCCAGAGGTTTACCGTACCCGTGTTCGGGAGGTTACCAAGACTGTTACCAGTGGATTGACTCGTAGAATATCTACTCGTCAAATCGAGGTCATCAATGGTATTAACGGTGGCAACGACATCAAGTTCCAGGCCGTGGAGAAGAACGAACTCGAGGTCGATGACTCCCGCGAGGGGCTTTCGGGCGCCTACAAGTTTGATGAGGGTGACCAACTACTCGAAAACGCTGCGTCCCCGTCGTTTGACCGCCTACCACCGTCCAGAGGCGATAGCGTTATTTCCTCCGGAAATACTTACAGTTCACCTTCCCAGCAAAACTCGTATCCAAGGCCGCCCGAGTCACCGTACAACCGCTCCTATCCATTTGCCACACCCTCCACGCCTGGCAGCCTTCGTGGCAGGGAATACATCAACCCGCCGCAGCAGTATATGCCCACCCCGTCGCCGAACCGAAGCAATAATGGCTCAATGCAAACCCTTTTACCGCAGCAGCAGTCATTTGGCGAGAACTATTTCGTTGGCGGTCGCGGATACGGGCAACAAAACCCCAATCAATCTCAAGCCGATTTTATCGAGCTTGCGAACATTCCAGTTGGTGGCATGGTTGCAACGGAGTCGAATTGGGCAGAGAAGGATGAGGCGGAAGACGACTATCCTGAGCACGGGACTGGTGCTGGGTCCGTCATGTACCAGCAAGGCGACGAGTATGCGGTGCAAGACATGCGCGATTCCCCTCACTCTCTTGCGCGGAGCCTGCACCCAGGAGCGGACGAAGTTTGCGAAAATCCGACACTGCCGCATTCCGAAGACGGGTACCAGGGCTTCGCAGAACAGCAACCGGCATTGATTTATGATGGTCCGCAGGCGGCAGTCGATGAATACGGCTTGCCAGTGTCGCAAAGTTACCCAACACGGAGCATGACCTTGCCAGCATCGCAACCGACATTGATTTATGATGATCCGCAGGAGGCAGTCGATGAATACGGCTTGCCAGTGTCGCAAAATAACCCATCACGGAGCATGACCTTGCCAGCATCGCAACAGTCGCATGCACCCGAGCGGAGCTGGACGCAGCCCCTCGATAGTGCAGGTGGATTGCAGGTCCCCACAGATCCGCAGGATGGAAACAGTAATCGGTTGAGTGATACTGGGACGGGCGGGCGATACGATCGGACGCAGTATGGTGGAGGATATTTCAACGGCAATAGTTGAGCTATTTGTCGAGGAATCCACTAGAGCCTTTTATTTTTTATTTTTATTATATTTTACCCTTTGTATACCATACCATCTCTGTATTATTCTAGTTGACCACTGTGGTTAAAATTTTCAGTTCTCGAAACTACCATGACTTATGGAGCGATTTGATGTCTTGTACCGATTTTAATGAAGGGCTTTCCGTGCTACATTCACACAATATAATTAGACCTATCGAGTCACCAACTTTGCTGGAGTCCATCCGTGTATTAGGTTGTACATGCATTGGGGACATGACACCGGGGTAAGACAATTAATGGGTGAAGCGTATGAGGGGTGCAAACGAACAAAATATATGAACAAGAAATGATGTCACTGAAATGAGAATGAAGGGTAGAGTAAAATTGTAGAAAGACAGAAATGGAGATTTTTTTTT
>RQIL01002666.1:0-23470 GCA_003951145.1 Jimgerdemannia lactiflua
ATATATAAAATACCCCAGAGACAAGAGTGAATAAACCTCAGTCTGAAATTGAATCCAAAGCAAAAGACAAGTCTGCCTACAACACTTTGAGGGATATGCCTGCCCAGAGCCACTTGGTCCAAGAAGGATTGCAACACTTAGGAGAAATGCCCACTCTAGAGTCTCTTCTAGGAGATTGTGAGCTTGTTCATTTCCACTCCAGTCCACTTTCCGATACAAAGAAGTCTGCTGTTTTTGGTTTACTTGCCAGATAAGTCTGAAGAAAAGTCTGCTGTTTCAAGTAATCTGTTCTAAGTCTACTGCTCAAAAAGCCAGTCTATCTGATACAACTTCGCAGTGATTTAGTTCACACAAATGAAGCCAGTCTTTGACATAACTTTGCCAGCTGCTGCTGTTTAAGAAGTCTGCCTCATTCAGTCTGCCATTTTCGAGATATCTGCCACCAGGAAAGGCTGCCATTTTCAAGAGAATCACTACTTAAGGAATAAGCTGCCAGTTTAAGTCTGCCAATCTGCCACATACTGCTGATCTGCCTCATTCAGTCCACCATTCAAGAAGTCTGCCGATCCACTGCATCCTGCCAATCTGCATTATTCTATATTTTGTCTACTGATCTGCCGCTTTCCACTGATCCACATCATTCATCTGCATCGTTCATCTATATCGTCTAAGTATAACCACATCAACCACTTAGCCACACCATTTGAGAAACCCACCACATTTAGTTCATCTGCCAGAAAAGGAACCTGATTGCCTGTCATATGAGCAACCCGCACCCTTAAGAAAACCCACCTAATCAGATTCCCAGAGAGCCCGCTCATTAAGGAAATCCACCAAATTTGCTATACACAAGATTGCCCATGTCACATGAATTAGTCCACTGCTCTAGTTCATATACACAACCCAAGAATGCCGCCAAATTAGGAAATCGATTACACACAGAAGTCTCCAGCTGTTGAATATTATACCACTAGACACCAACCCAATATAACAGGAACCTATACCTATTATCTGAACATTTTGTTGCTTTTTAACAAAGTAACTGGGGGCTCAAGCCAATCTACAACAGCCACCCAACCTTGTAATTTACCTCTATTGAGCCGGGCACATTACATTTGAGGGCTCAACTGGGAAGATTACAAACCAGTAATCTACATGACCTTTCAGCTCACAGAACCCAATCTTCAACCTGGAGACCAGCACCACTGCAACCTTTAATATAGTACCAATCTCAGCTACCACAGGAGAGGAAATCCCAGCACTATAAAGTGCTTGGATAGGAAGAAGCATAATTATCTCTAGAATCAGATATCACTCAGCATCAGAGGGATCAGACATTGCAGAAGCTAGCACTGTATGAAATCCTCCATCAGCACCACTAGTAGAAACACCAACCAGAGATTTTGACAAGTTCACACCAGATAAAGTAGACAATATCAACCAAGACTTTGACAATCTTGCCCAAGACCTCAACAATCATCTTGAAAGATTCCCCCCAAGAGTCTTCCTTGATTTACCCAGACCAGTAACCCCAATCCAAGGAATTCAACCCACAAGACTCCCAAGAATAGTACTGAGAAGAGCACTATCTCTCAGATCCCTTGCACCTTCAAGCTCATACCCATCAATAGCCAACAACTCAGAATCAGACTCAGAAATCGAAACAGAGTCAGAAGATAGTGAAGATGAAATGGGCACAACACTACCCACATTTGCAGGATACCCAGAGGAGGATCCAAGAGAATTTATAGATATAATCAAAAAAATAGCAGCCCTGAGAGATCTGTCAACCCAAAGATGAATTAATGTCTTCAAGGCACAGCTGAGAGAACCAGCCAAAGGCATTTTCACCAGAACTGCAAATGATGTCAACACAGACCTAGAAGATATCATGAAAAATGCAAGATCAGAAGAAGAACAATATAAGGCCATGCAGCACTGGATCATTGAAAAGTATGCAGGAAATGAAACCCACCACAAAGCTCAAGAATCCATCATGGAAATGAAGATGAATCTTGGAGAATCCCCAAGAGCATTCTTCACCAGAATTCAGAAAAGAATGCATGCCACTGGATTCAATGCTGCCAATCAAGACATCATCGGTTCAATGACCTTCATGAATGGAATCCTACCCAACATTGCTCAAAATGTCTGAACCCTGGGCATCAGGAAGCCTGAAGAGCAAGTAGATGCAGCCCAAGGATACTTTGATGTCAAACAAGGAACCACCTGGACTGACAATCAAAAAGAAGACAAAGAAGACCTCTTGGTCAAAGCCCTGCAAGGAATCCTTCAAGGAGAATCAAAAGAAGAGAAGCCTACTAAAAAATGGAAGAAGGATAAGAATGAGATTCAAGATCTCAATTCGAAAGTAGACAGACTGGTTGGGCAGATTGAAAGGCTCACCACACATGAAAATCGGAACTACCAGCCAAGATATCCTTCTCAAGAAAATCAGAACTATCAGCCAAGGTACCCTCCATGCGAAAATCAGAATTACCAGAGGAACTATTCATCCTCTGATAGTCGAAACTATCCTTCAAGAGATAGAACAGAGATCCAATGTTACAAGTGTGGACAGCAAGGATACTATGCCCCCAAATGCAATAACCAAGGTAGCTCAAGAAATTCTGAACCACAAAACTGAAAGGATACCTACAACAAGAAGACAGAAGCTCACCCAGTTGAAGACTATGAGCAGAGTGACAGTGAAGAATACTGTGACCTAGACTTGTATCCAACCAAAGCTGAATACAGAGAAACAGTCTATCCAGCAGAAAAGAGGAAAAGAGCAGTAGGTCACCCCTGAGCAGTTGAGAAGCCACCAAAAAGAACCAGCAGAAGAATCATTTGAAATAAAAATGAAGAAGAACAGATTGATACACCTCCCCAGTCTCCTTCACCCTTCATTCCTGGAGCTACCATTAATGGAGAAGATCCTCTACCAGAATCTGCTGATGAAGATATAGGAGAAGAACCAGAATCAGAAACTAAGATACAAAAGTCCAAGAAGAAATACATCCCAAAGACCATGCCCTGGGACATCTACAATGAAGCCTGGAAGAAGATCCAAGAAGCCAAAATGGAAGTACCACTCTTGCAGTTCCTTCAACTGACACCTGCTGGAGTAAGGAACAAGTTATTGTGAACTACCAGATCCTATACAGGAAGAGTCCCTATTCTCCAAGAAGAACCGGCAACCCCAGTAGTACAAGCTGCAGAAAGGCATGTCAGCACCTACTTGTTTGGAGAAATCGGAGGCCAGAAGGCCAAAATCCTCATTGATACAGGAGTAGCTGTATGTGTCATTGCCAAGAAATTCCTGGACAGCATTCAATGGCCCATTGATGGACCCTCTAGCCTCAGCATCATAGTAGCAGATGGAGCCCAAACTCAACCACTTGGAGAAGTCTGAAACATCACCATTACTCTTAGACACATTCAGTTTGCCATTCCCAAGGCAGTTGTGACCGAAGCTGTCACCTATGACATGATCCTTGGCACCAATTGGATGAAGGAGATGAATGCAGATGTCAATATTGGTCAACAAATACTCAAATTTGACTATAGAGGAAAGAAGTACCAAGTCAAAGTCACTAGTTTTGAGCCATCAAAGAAGAAGAAGAAGGTGACCATTTAAGAAGAATATGCCAGCAGTGAAGAATCCACCACTGAGGAGGAAGAAGAGGAGGATTCTGAAAATGACAATGACCCCAGACTGAGGCCCTGAATCAACATGGTAGAAGACAGACCAGAAGATAATGTGTGGGTACAAGATACTATCCCCATCACAATCGGAGCCATTGCTGGTGAAGCCAGAGGATGTACCAAATACCTCCAAAGGCAGAAACGAAGAACTCTCATCTAGACATGTGGGAACTCAAAAGAGTCCTGGTACTACATGCCCTGACTGCAGAAGAAGAAAGAAGAAATGCCTTCACAACACTCAGCCAAAAAGCCATACACAAGTAATGCCCAACCCCAAAATTGAAGCAGCCAAAATTCAAGCAATTTGGGACCAGCCTCCAGAAGAAGAAGATGACAGCATCTCTGAAAATAAAGAGCTCTCCACAGCTGTTTCATGGGATGATCCGAATTGGGAACCTCAAGAAGGAGAAGACAATACCCCTTGGAGTGAAGAAGAAGCTGGACCCAGCTCACAACCAGTCATTCTAAGGCCTGAAACCCATCAAGAGAGAGCCTTCTGAATGGGCAGATGCCCCCATCAAGTCATTTTCCACTCACCAAGAGATTACTGCTATCAGTGCCACATATTGGACCAGCAAGCCAGATAGCCCCTTGGACCAGAATTCCCGAAAACCATTGCAGAAGGAACCTCATTCCAAGAGTCCACCACCTCACTTGTGAAAAGAAGACATGGAGTCAGATTCTACAGTGAAACCCCTCTCTACCCTCCCTCCAAAGTACAATGTGAATGGATGCAGATTTCCGAAGCTAGGAGAAATCGAAGAAAGAAAGAAGCACTTCCAAGCAATGAGATATTGCCATCATGGGAAGCACCCAAGATGCTGGCCTTGCCAATACGAAAAGATCCATCTCAGCAAGGATGTAATTGTACACACACTCAAAAGAAGAGATGACCAAGCCCAGATTTGAAAGGAGAAAAAGAAGAAGCCTACAAGGAAGGTCCTCAAGATATATGACCTAGGTGAAGATATCCTGGCTCTCATTTGCCATGTAACTTACCAAGGATGGATAGATGATGATATCAATTTCATGGAAGCCCTGGACCCCACTAGAAAAAGAGGAATCAATTATCTTCGAGACCCCTCTACTGGAGCAAGATGGCCACACCTAGACATCAGAGGTTGGAAATCTAATGCCACAGGAGCCTCAGCCCATGGATAGCTAATACTTGGTAAGAACATTGCATAGTTCACCCTGCTCCATTCCAATGCAATTCCATCGAAAAAGCTCACTAAGAAGATGTTGGCTTGTGATCTCAGCAGCCTTTATGATACTACTATGGGCCCTGAAAGTACAAAGCTCATCAGAACCAGTAGTGCAATGTAACAACCAAAAGGAACTTACATCCAGTTAATCTCAAGGTCTGGTCTAGCCCTTGAAGGACTCTCTACTGAAGGAGGAACCATTGATCCAGGATATACAGGCGAAATTAAAGTCATCTTAAGAAATGGAAGTAGTGAGTGGATTCGAATCAACAAAGGAGACAAAATTACACAGGCAGTCTTCCTCGAATACAAGACTCTTAAGCTGTAAGAAGTACCCAAGCTCACTCAAGGAACCAGACAAACCAAAGAATTTGGAAGCTCAGACAAGAAGGAAGTACATCTCCTTCAGGTCAGCCAATTCAAAGCAAATGCCCCTCAGCAAGTTTTCTGCCAGCCAGTAAAGCTTCACAAGAACCTCATCCTTGAGCCAGGAGAGCAAACCACTATCGAAATCTTTGCACTACCAGACCCCAGGAATCTTTTCTTTGAACCCAATGAAGAAATCCGAAATCTGTACATAGAAGGATACACCTTCCCTGATAAGATGAACCCAGTATACTCTCAAGTAACCAACACCAGCTGGGACAACATCATCCTGCCAAAAGGAACCATCATTGGACACCTTGTGCCTTATCTCAATCAAATACAGAGAGAATTTTATGAATTAAACTTACAGGGAAATGGCAAAAGGTCACAGAAGAAAGGAAAGGCCCCTCTGTGACCCAGGAGAAAGTGAAGCCTTCCACAAATATTGGAGAAGAATTGACACCTCAGCAACAGAAACAATTGACTAAACTCCTTCATAAATATCAGGATATCTTCACCACAGACTATGGCAACCTACCATACAACCCATCATACCACCATAGTATAAATATAGGAAATGCAACACCCATCTGACAGAAATCATACAGAATACCCCATCACTTGAAGATATTCGAAAAAGAACACATACAGGAACTCTTAGACAATAGAGTCATCTGATCCTCTACTAGCCCTTGGGCCAGCTCTATACTTATAGTACCAAAGAAAGGAGGATGGAGACTAGTTGTAGACTTCAGGAAACTCAACACAGTAACCAAAAAAGATGCATACCCCTTGTCCCAAATTGATGACCTTCTGGACCAGCTACAAAACACAAGATACTTCAGTAGTATAGATCTATTTGCAGGATTCCATGAGATACCAATGGACCCCAAAGACATTCAAAAAACAGCTTTTCTTGCCCTAGGAAAATTGTTTAAGTACCTCCAAATACCTTTTGGACTCTGCAATGTACCCCCAACCTTCCAGTGAATGATGAATTCAGTATATGTCCCTCTCATCCACTACTGCCTGATTGTTTATGTGGATGACTCCAACATTTACTCAGCAAATTTCGAAGACCACCTGCAAGACCTTGAAGGGTTTTTCAAACTCACCCAACAAAACCACCTGAGACTCAACTCAAAGAAATGCTACTTTGGCAAACAGAAGCTTGAATTCCTTGGATTCGTAGTCTCTAAGAATGGAACACATGCAGACCCCAAGAAGATCGAAAAAGTCAACAACTTCCCTGTCCCCAAGACCCTGAAAGAAGCCCTATCCTTCCTGATGCTTACATCTTACTACAGAAGATTTATTAAGAGATTTGCTGAAATCTCTACCCCAATCCGAACCTTGCTGAAGAAAGGAGTTCTGTTCCAATGGAAAGAACCACAAGAAGAAGCCTTCCGAAAACTACAATACTGCCTGACCTCAGCATCAATCCTAGTTCGATCAGATCTGCAGAAACCTTTCATTCTGTATACTGATGTATCCAAGAATGACCTCAGAGCAATCCTTGCACAAGAAGGACTTGACAAACAGCACCATGTGATAGCTTATGTAAGCAGAGCCACCAATAAGCAGCAGACCAACTATGGGAGCATCAAATTGGAATACCTTGCAGTCATATGGGCAGTCACATTGTTCAAACATTACCTCATTGGAAGAAAGTTCACCCTGATCACAGACCATGTAGCCCTCAAATGGTTATTGCACTGAAAAGACCCCACTGGAATCCTTGCCTGATGGATCCTTATTCTCTAAGATTATGAAATCAACATCATCCACAAAGTGGGAAGAACTTATAACAATGTTGATGTTCTCTCCCACATGACCCAATGAACCAAAGGAAGGGTGTACTTCAGAACTACACTCTCAAAGAAGTTCCCAAGACCATTAAGGAGTAAGAAGATCTCATCTGACAAGAATATCAGAAAGCCCACCAAGGACAGACAAATACAGAAGACAAGATTTGAAAAGATTACCAACATTGGCCCCACCTCAGAACACAAGTCTGAGACATTATTCAGAAGTGCGATACCTGTCAGAAGTATCAAGGAAAGAAGAACTATCAAGCCCCTCTACAATTGATTCCCCCACCCACTCACATCTTTCAAAGATGGGGAGTAGATGTAATTGGACCCCTGTCAGTAACACCAAAATGAAACAGATACATCCTAGTATTTGTCAAACATCTGACTAAATGGCCTGAAGCATACCCCATAGAGATTGCAGATGCCCTGACTATTGTTGGACACCTCTATGACCTCACCCACTGATATGGACCCCCTGAAGAACTTATCTCTGACTGAGGAACTGAATTTGTGAACAACATAATCTCAAGTTATGTACGAATTCATGGGATCCACCTGAAAAGGACCACCTCTTATTATCTGCAAACCAATGGAATGACTGAAAGAATGAACCAGACTATTAAGAAAGGACTTGCCAAGGTCAATCCTATCAATTGGAATCTCTGCTTACCTGAAATCCTGTGGGAAATCTGAAACACCCCTGCTACCGCAACCAAACAAAAGCCCTTCGAAATGATGTTTGCCAAGAAGACCAGAACTACTGACCATGAGAACCTTGGAAAGCTTCTTGAAAAAGGAGATCAGCTGTGAAAAGATGCCCAAAACCAGATTATCAAGGCCCAGGAAAGACAAAAGAAGTATTATAACCAGAAGCAGAAGGATCAGAAGATCAAGATTGGAGATCAAGTCCTAGTTTGGAGAAGTATGATTGAAACAAACTTTGCCACCAAACTGGAACCAAAATGGGAAGGACCATACCTTGTACATAACATCAGAGGAACCAGCATCTATATAAGAAGCATGGATGGATGAATCTTGAGAACCCCAGTTCACATTAATCAGCTCAAGATATATCTGCACAAACCATGATTGATCAGAGAATCCAAGCTCTTATTCTCAGTTCCTTTTAAGCCCTTCCAATCCCCTTGCCCCAATTCCGCCAATCTGAAGGAACTTTGGTCCAGCAAATCCAGAAGCATTAAGAAAGCCTTACTATTGCCCAAAGGTTGCTTCAGATCCACCAGCTTCAGGCCTTCTACAATATCAGACAACTGTTACAAGATCAGCCATACATAAGAAGTGCAGTAGAAATTACCATCTGAGAAGCTAGGGCTGCCAAATGAATCTATACCTTGTTTAAACGAAATGTTAGAGCACTGGTGCAGGCCCATTTCTACCTCAATGACATCCAATAAATGAATGAGATCACCTTCCAGAGCACTCTCCAACAAGTGGATATCTTATTTCCCAAAGAACCAGAAGAAGACCTTGAATTAGAATGGAGTGACCCAGATACAGAAGAAGATAATGGTGTGGGCATAGATGCTGAAGATGCTTATGCCTACTGGAATGATGACTAAAGAATTGTCTGGGATAGACCACCCTTTAGTGGGGGCTGATGTGACAAACCACAAAATCGCAGCTACTTCATAACTCAGTCAGATGATGTGAACAAGATGATATGAACACTCAGCATAGCATAGTAACCAGCCCAGCAACCATTGCTGTAGAAAACTGTATAAATAACTCAGATAGCTAAAGTAAGAAGCATCCCTTACAGTGACCATAACCCCTTACAGTAACTGTAATCTCTTACAGTGACCGTAACCCCTTACAGTGACTGTAACCCTATAAATAGTACTCTATAATTAACCAGATAGCAACCAGGTAACAATCACAATGTATAAAATACCCCAGAGACAAGAGTGAATAAACCTCAGTCTGAAATTGAATCCAAAGCAAAAGACAAGTCTGCCTACAACACTTTGAGGGATACACCTGCCCAGAGCTACTTGGTCTAAGAAGGATTACAATACTTAGAAGAAATGCCCACTCTAGAGCCTCTTCTAGGAGATTGTGAGCTTGTTCATTTTCACTCCAGTCCACTTTCTGATATAAAGAAGTCTGCTGTTTTTGGTTCACTTGCCAGATAAGTCTGAAGAGAAGTTCGCCATTTCAAGTAATCTGTTCTAAGTCTGCCACTCAAAAAGCCAGTCTATCTGATACAACTTTGCAGTGATTCAGTTTGCACAAATGAAGCCAGTCTTTGACATAACTTTGCCAGCCACCACCATTTAAGAAGTCTACCTCATTCAGTCCACCATTTTCAAGATATCTGCTATCAGAAAAGGCTGCCATTTTCAAGAGAACCACTGCTTAAGGAATGAGCCACCAGTTTAAGTCCGCTAATCCACCACATACTGCCAATCTGCCTCATTCAGTCTGCCATTCAAGAAGTCCGCCGATCTACTGCATCCTGCCAATCTGCATCATTTTACATTTTGTTCGCTGATCTGCTGCTTTCTGCCGATCATTTGCATCGTTTGTCCACATTGTCTAAGTAAAACCACATTGACCACTTAGCCACACCATTTGAGAAACCCACTGCATTTAGTTCATCTGCCAGAAAAGGAACCTGATTGCCTGTCACATGAGCAACCTGCATCCAGAACCCACACCCTTAAGGAAACCCACCTGATCAGATTCTCAGAGAGCCTGCTCATTAAGGAAATCCACCAAATTCACCATACACAAGATCGCCCATGTCACATGAATTAGTCCACTGCTCTAGTTCATACATGCAACCCAAGAATACTGCCAAATTAGGAAATCAATCATACACAGAAGTCTCCAGCTGTTGAATATTATACCACTAGACACCAACCCAATATAGGAGGAACCTATACCTATTATCTGAACATTTTGTTGCTTTTTAACAAAGTAACTGAGGGCTCAAGCCAATCTACAATAGCCACCCAACCTTGTAATTTGCCTCTATTGAGCCAGGCACATTACAGCAGGAATCTCCACTATACTACTCAGAACTTTGATGGTATATTGAGTTGCAATTTGTCTGCCCACTTCTAAATGTCTTTCCAAACTCACTCCTTACTAAATCCTACTTTCTGCCAATCCATGGGCCATTTCTCCAGTAAGCCATCTCTCAATCTACTATATTATCTAGGGAGTATTTCACTATTTCTTATCCCTTTAAATAAATGTTCTTCATGTCCTACTCAACTATCTCCCTCTTTTCCCATCCTATCTTTCCTGGTCCTTTCATTTCCATTCTGATTTATGCTTTCACCATTTCTCACCAGAATTCTTTGAACCACAGTTGTCCTATATTTCTTATTTAAATTATACTCTGGAAGTCCTGGCTGTCCTCACTCCTTGAGAAGAAACATAGTTGCCAATTGTCTTTTATCAGTCTGCCTTACTCATCATCACCAAACTCTATCATTCTCCTCTCTCACTATCCTCTAAGTGCTCTAAGTCACTATTTGAGATTGACAAGCCCTAGTCTGCCCTCTGAGGTCTTCAGTATTAGGATCTTTCAGCTTATCTGGGCTCTTTTACCCTTTTATATCCATTCCACCATCATCTTTATCAGTCTTCACACTACCTATCCTGGGAAGTCCAGGTGATATCTGAGATACCATAGTTTAGAGAGCCAGTAAATGTTTAGTACCAGCACCTACCCCATCAGTGATAAGTTTCTCCCAGCCCATTCTTTCAAGACTGCCTCCCAGTCCTCTATCTTAGCTTTTCACCAGTCATCTTTCAGTACTCTGCCATATACTAAAAACCAGATACCTAGATAGCATACTCTCTCTTCTTTTGCAATCATAGTGCCAAATCTTCCAACATCTCTCAGCTCAGCCCCAATGTCCATTGTGTCATACTTATTCTAATTTAGCTTTACACCTGATGCCATCTCATACTATTGGTTCTTCTCTTGAATAATATCAATGTTCCCCAATCTACCCATTGTGATAAGCCAAGAAAATGTACTATCTGAATTACAAGATGACATGAACATTAGTATAGAATATAACTAGCAACCATTGCTGTGGAAATTGTATAAATAACCCAGATAGCTGAATTAGGAATAGTGGACCCCCAAGGTCCAGTGGACCTCCAAGGTCCAGTGGACCCCCAAGGTCCAATCCTGCCATAAATAGTCCTCTATAATTAGCCAGATAGCAACCAGATAGCAACCACAATGTATAAAATACCCCAGAGACAAGAGTGAATAAACCTTAGTCCGAAATTGAATCCAAAGCAAAAAACAAGTCTGCCTGCCAAACACACTTAGGAGAAATGCCTGCCAAAAGCCCCTTGGTCCTAAAGGAATTGGATTGCAATACTTAAGAGATACACCTACTGATGAGCTACTGTTAAAAAGGAGATTGTGAGCATTGGTCCTTCATTTCCACTCTGGTCCACTTTCTAATATAAAGAAGTTCATTATTTTCCAGTTTTGCCATCAAATTTGAGTGAAGAACTTCACTGCCATTTTCAATTCTGCTTTCAAGAAGACTGCTATGATCGCTACTGCTGAAGGAAGAGCCACCACATTCTGCCAATCTGCCACATACTGCTGATCCACATTTGTTCAAGTCTGCCACTTAAAGGAATAAGCCACCATTTTCAAGAAGTCCACATCATTCTACCTTTTATTTACCAATCCGCTGCATTCTGCCAATCTGCCTACATCACCTGCTTAACTGCACCATTTATCTACCTCGTTCATCTGTACTGTTCATCTGCACTTATTCAAGTAACCTGCAATGCCTGCTCAACTGCATCATCTGCATTAGCTGTCCACCAGAAAAGGAACTTGATTGCCCATTATCCAAAATCTAGAACTCACACATTTAAGGAATAACTGATTGTTGGTTCCCAGAGAGCCCACTCACTTATAAGGAAATCAACCAAATTCGAGAAATCTGACCACCTGGGTCATACAAAATTATCTACCATTATGCACAATCCTAGAATGCTGCCAAATTAGGAAATTATATACAGAAAGTCTCCAGCTGTTAAATATTATACCACTAGACACCAATACAAGGAACCTATATATATTATCTGAACATTTTGTTGCTTTTTAACAAAGTAACTGGGGGCTCAAGCCAATCTACAACAGCCACCCAACCTTGTAATTTGCTTCTATTGAGCCAGGCACATTACATTTGGGGGCTTAACTGAGAATATTCTCAAAAGAATTATTATGACTTTTCAGCTCACAGAACCCAACCTTCAACCTGGAGATCAGTACCACTGCAATCTTTGACACTGCACCAATCTCAGCTACCACAGGAGAAGAAATATCAGCTCTACAAAGTATTTGGACAGGAAGAGATGTAATTATCTCTAGAATCAAATACCACTCAGCATCAGAAGGATCTGATATTGCAGAAGCCAGCACTGTATGAAATCCTCCACCAGTACTACCAGCAGACACACCAACCAGAGATTTTGATAAGCTCACACCAGATGAAGTAGACAACACCAATCAAGACTTTAACAATCTCATCCAAGACCTCAACAACCATCTTGAAAGATTCCCTCCAAGAGTCTTCCTTGATCTACTCAGACCAGTAACCCCAACCCCAGAAATCCAACCCATAAGACTCCCCAGAATAGTACTGAGAAAGGCACCATCTTCCAGATCCCTTGCACCTTCAAGCTCATATCCATCAATAGTCAACAACTCAGAATTGGAACCAGAAATTGAAACAGAGTCAGAAGACAGTGAAGACAAAATGGGCACAACTCTACCCACATTTGCAGAATACCCAGAGGAGGATCCAAGAGAATTCATAGATACAATTGAAGGAATAGCAGCTTTGAGGGATTTGTCAACCCAAAGACAGATCAATGTCTTCAAGGCACAGCTGAGAGAACCAGCCAAAGACATCTTCACCAGAACTGCAAATGATGTCAACATAGACCTAGGAGATGTCATGGAAAATGTAAGATCAGAAGAAGAACAATATGAGGCCATGCAACACTGGATCATTGAAAAGTATGCAGGAAATGAAACCTGCCACAAAGCTCAAGAATCCATTATAGGAATGAAGATGAACCTTGGAGAATCCCCAAGAGCATTCTTCACAAGAATTCAGAAGAGAATGTATGCTGCCGGATTCAATGCTGCCAACCAAGACATCATTGGTCCAATGACCTTCATGAATAGAATCCCACCCAATATTGCTCAACATGTCCGAACCCTGGGCATTAGGAAGCCTGAAGAGCGAGTAGATGCAGCCCAAGGATACTTTGATGTCAAGCAAGGAACCACTTGGACTGACAATCAAAAAGAAGACAAGAAGGATCTCTTGGTCAAGGCCCTGCAAGGAATCCTTCAAGGAGAATCAAAAGGAGAGAAGCCTATCAAAGAATGGAAGAAGGACAAGAATGAGATTCAAGACCTCAATTCAAAAGTAGACAGACTGGTTAGCCAGATTGAAAGGCTCACTACATGCAAAAATCAGAATTACCAGCCAAGATATCTCCCTCAAGAAAATCAGAACTACCAGCCAAGGTACCCCCCATGCAAAAATCAAGATTACCAGAGGAACTACCCATCCTCTGATAGTCGAAACTATCCTTCAAGAGATAGAGTAGAGATCCAATGCTACAAGTGTGGACAGCAAGGACACTATGCTTCTGAATGCAACAACTAAGACAGTTCAAGGAACTCTGAACCATCAAACCAAAAGGATGCCCACAACAAGAAGACAGAAGCTCACCCAGTTGAAGACTATGAGCAGAGTGACAGTGAGGAATACAGTGACCTAGACTTATATCCAACCAAGGCCAAATATGGAGAAACAGTCTACCCAGCAGAAAAGAGAAAGAGAGCAGTAGGTCACCCCCAAGTAATTGAGAAGCCACCAAAAAGAACCAGCAGAAAAATCACTCAAAATGAAGATGAAGAAGAACAGATTGATACACCTCCCTGGTCTCCTTCACTCTTCATCCCTGGAGCTACTATCAATAGAGAAGACCCTCTACTAGAATCTGCTGATGAAGAAATGGGAGAAGAACCAGAATCAGAAACCAAGACTCCAAAGTCCAGGAAGAAATATATCCCAAAGACCATGCCCTGGGACATCTACAATGAAGCTTGGAAGAAGATTCAAGAAGCAAAGATGGAAGTCCCCCTCTTGCAGTTCCTACAACTGATACCTGCTGGAGTAAGAAACAAATTGCTGCAAACTACCAGATCCTATACAGGAAGAGTTCCCATCCCTCAAGAAGAACCAGTAACCCCAGCAGTGCAAGCAGCAGAAAGACATGTCAGCACCTATCTGTTTGGAGAAATCAGAGGCCAAAAGGCAAAAATCCTCATTGACACAGGAGCAGCAGTATGTATCATTGCCAAGAAATTCCTGGACAGCATTCAATGGCCCATTGATGGACCCTCTAGCCTCAGCATCATAGTAGCAGATGGAGCCTGAACTCAACCACTAGAAGAAGTCTGAAATATCACCATTACTCTTGGACACATTCAGTTTGCCATCTCCAAAGCAGTTGTGACCAAAGCTGTCACCTATGATATGATCCTTGGTACTAATTGGATGAAGGAGATGAATGCAGATGTCAACATTGGTCAACAAGTACTCAAATTCGACTATAGAGGAAAGAAGTATCAAGTCAAAGTCACCAGCTTCGAGCCATCAAAGAAGAAGAAGAAGGTGACTATTCAAGAAGAATATGCCAGCAGCAAAGAATCCACCACTGAAGAAGAAGAAGAGGAGGATTCCGAAAATGACAATGACCCCAGATTGAGGCCCAGAATCAACATAGTAGAAGACAGACCAGAAGATAATATATGGGCATAAGATACCATCCTCATTACAATCAGAGCCATTGCTGGAGAGGCCAGAGGATGTACCAAATGTCTCCAAAGACAGAAATGCGAAGAACACTCATCCAGACATGTGGGAATTCGAAAAAGCCCTGGAACTACATACCCTGACTGCAGAAGAAGGAAGAAGAGATGCCTTCACAACACACAGCTGAAAAGCTATGTACAAGTCATGCCCAATCCTGAAATCAAAGCAGCAGAAGTACAAGCAATTTGGAACCAACCATCAGAGGAAGAAGATGATGGCATTTCTGAAAATGAAGAGCTCTTTGCAATTGTTTTATAGGATGATCCAAATTGGGCACCACAAAAAGAAAAAGAAGACAGCACCCCCTGGAGTGAAGAAGCTAGACCCAGCTCACAACTAGTCATTCCAAGGCCCAAAACCCATCAAGAGAGAGCCTTCCGAATGGGCAGATGCCCTCATCAAGTCATTTTCCACTCACTAAGAGACTACTGCTATCAGTGCTACATATTGGACCAGTAAGCCAGACAGCCCCTTGGACCAGAATCCCTGAAAATCATTGCAGAAGGAACCTCATTCCAAGAATCAGTCACCACACTTGCAAGGAGAAGATATGGAGTAGGATTCTACACCCAGACAGAAGTGAAACCCCTCTCTACCCTCCCTCCAAAGTATGATGTGAATGGATGCAAATTTCTGAAGCTAGGAGAAATTGAAGAAAGAAAGAAGCACTTCCAAGCCATGGGATATTGCCATCATGGAAAGCACCCAAGATGCTAGCCTTGTTAACATGAAAAGATCCATCTCAGCAAGGATGTAATTGTATACACACTCAAAAGAGGAGATGACCAAGCAAAGATTCAAAAGAAGAAAAAGTATTAATTTCATAGAAGCCCTAGATCCCACTGGAAAAAGAGGAATCAATTATCTTCAAGACCTCTCTACTGGAGTAAGATGGCCACACCTAGACATCAGAGGTCAGAGATCTAATGCCACAGGAGCCTCATCCCATAGACAGCCTACACTTGGCAAGAATATTGCACAGTTCACCCTGCTTCATCCCAATGCAATTCTACTGAAAAAGGCACACCAAGAAGATGTTGGCTATGATCTCAGCAGTCTCTATGACACCACTATGGGCCCTGAAAGTACAAAGCTCATCAGAACTGGTATTGCCATATAACCACCAAAAGGAACTTACATCCAGTTGACCTCAAGGTCTGGTCTAGCCCTTGAAGGACTGTCTACTAAAGGAGGAACCATAGATCCAGGATACACAGGTGAAATCAAGGTCATCCTAAGAAATGGAAGTGGTGAATAGATTCGAATCAACAAAGAAGACAAAATCACTCAAGCAGTCTTCCTCGAGTTCAAGACCCCTCAGCTATAGGAAGTACCCAAGCTCACTCAAGGAACTAGACAAACCAAAGGATTTGGAAGCTCAGACAAGAAGGAAGTACATCTCCTTCAGATCAGCTAATTTAAAGCAAATATCCCTCAGCAAGTTTTCTGCCAGCTAGTAAAGCTTTACAAGAACCTCATCCTTGAGCCAGGAGAGCAAACCACCATTGAAATCTTTGCACCACCAGACCCCAGGAATCTTTTCTTTGAACCCAATGAAGAAATTCGAAATCTGTACATAGAAGGGTACACATTCCCTGACAATATGAATCCAGTACACTTCTGAGCAACCAACACAAGCTGGGACAACATCATCTTGCCAAAAGGAACCATCATTGGACACCTTGTGCCTTATCTCAACCGAACACACAGAGAAGTTTATGAATTAAACTTACAAGGAAATGGCAAAAGGTCACAGAAGAAAGGAAAGGCCCCTCTGCGACCCAGGAGAAAGTGAAGCCTTCCACAAACATTGGAGAAGAATTGACACCTCAGCAACAACAACAATTGACCGAACTCCTTCATAAATATCAGGACATCTTCACCACAGACTATGGCAACCTGCCATACAACCCATCATACCACTATACTATAAATACAGGAAATGCAACACCCATTTGACAGAAACCATACAGGATACCCCACCACTTGAAGATATTTAAAAAAGAACACATACAGGAACTTTTAGACAATAGAGTCATCCAACTCTCTACCAGCCCTTGGGCCAGTCCTATACTTATTGTACCAAAGAAAGAAGGATGGAGACTTGTTGTAGACTTCAGGAAACTCAATACAGTAACTGAAAAAGATGCATACCCCTTATCCTGAATTGATGACCTTCTGGATCAGCTACAAAATGTAAGATACTTCAGCAGCATGGATCTATTTGCAGGATTTCATGAGATACCAATGGACCCCAAAGACATTCAAAAGACAGCTTTCCTTGCCCTAGGAAAATTGTTTGAGTACCTTTGAATACCTTTTGGACTCTGCAATGTACCCCCAACCTTCCAGTGAATGATGAACTCAGTATATACCCCTCTCATCTACTACTGCCTGATTGTCTATGTGGATGATTCCAACATCTACTCAGCAAATTTCGAAGACCACCTGCAAGACCTTGAAGGGTTTTTCAAACTCACCCAACAAAATCACCTGAGACTCAACTCAAAGAAGTGCTATTTTGGCAAACAGAAACTTGAATTTCTTGGATTTATAGTCTCTAAAGATGGAACACATGCAGACCCCAAGAAAATCGAAAAAGTCAACAACTTCCCTGTCCCCAAGACCCCGAAGGAAGTCCTATCTTTCCTGATACTTGCATCCTACTACAGAAGATTTATCAAGAGATTTGCCAAAATCTCTGTCCCAATCTGAACCTTGCTGAAGAAAGAAGTACTGTTCCAATGGAAAGAACCACAAGAAGAAGCCTTCTGAAAACTACAATACTGCCTGACCTCAGCACCAATCCTAGTCCAATCAGATCTACAGAAAACTTTCATCCTGTATACTGATGCATCCAAGAATGGCCTCAGAGCAATCCTTGCACAAGAAGGACCTGATAAATAGCACCATGTGATAGCTTATGCAAGCAGAGCCACCAACAAGCAGCAGACCAACTATGGGAGCACCAAATTGGAATGTCTTGCAGTCATATGGGCAGTCACCTTGTTCAAACATTACCTCATTGGAAGAAAGTTCACCCTGATCACAGACCATGCAGTCCTGAAATGGTTATTACACTGAAAAGACCCTACAGGAATCCTTGCCCAATGGATTCTTATCCTCCAAGATTATGAAATCAACATCATCCACAAAGTGGGAAGAACTCACAACAATGTTGATATTCTTTCCCATATGACCCAATGAACCAAAGGAAGGGTGTACCTCAGAACTGCACTCTTAAAGAAGTTCCCAAGACCATCAAGGAGCAAGAAGATCTCATCTGACAAAAATACCAGAAAGCCCACCAAGTACATAAGACAAGATTTGAGAACAATGTCAATATTGGCCCCACCTCAAAACACAAGTCCAAGATATTATCCAAAAATGTGACATCTGCCAGAAGTATTAAGGAAGGAAGAACTATCAAGTCCCTCTGTAACCAATTCTCCCACCCACTCACATCTTCCAAAGATGGAGAGTAGATGTAATTGGACCCCTGCTAGTAACACCAAAATGAAATAGATACATCCTAATATTTGTTGAACATCTGACTAAATGGCCCGAAGCATATCCCATGGAGATTGCAGATGCTCTGACCATTGTTGGACACCTGCATGACCTCACCCACTAATATGGACCCCCTGAAGAACTCACCTCTGACCAAGGAACTGAATTTGTGAATAACATAATCTCAAGCTATGTATGAATTCATGGGATCCACCTGAAAAGGACCACCTCTTATCATCTGCAAACTAATGGAATGACTGAAAGAATGAACCAGACCATCGAGAAAGAACTTGCCAAGGTTGATCCTACCAATTGAGATCTCTGCTTACCTAAAATCCTATGGGAAATCCGAAACACCCCTGCTGCCTCAACTAAACAAAAGCCCTTTGAAATGATGTTTACCAAGAAGACCAGAACTGCTGACCATGAGAACCTCGGAAAGCTTCTTGAAAAAAGAGATCAGCTGCGAAAAGATGCCCAAAACTAGATTATCAAGGCTCAGGAAAGACAAAAGAAGTATTATGACCAGAAACAGAAGGATCAGAAGATCAAGATTAGAGATCAAGTCCTAGTTTGGAGAAGTATGATTGAAACAAACTTTGCCACCAAACTGGAACTAAAATGGAAAGAACCATACCTTGTACACAACATCAGAGGAACCAGCATCTATATAAGAAACATGGATGGATAAATCTTAAGAACCCTAGTTCACATCAATCACCTCAAGATTTACCTGCACAAACTATGAACCAGAGGATAGATTAATGCCTCCAGACCCTCATCCTCAGTTCCTTTCAAGCCCTGCCAATTCCTCTACCCCAGTTCTACCAACTTGAAGGAACTCTAATACAGTTGATTCAGAAGCATCAAGAGAATCTTGCCATTGCCCAGAGATTGCTTCAGATCCACCACTTGCAAGCTTTCTACAATATTGAACAACTGTTATAAGAACAACCCTACATAGGCAATCTAGCTGGTATAACCCACAGAGAAATCAGGACTGCCAAATGAATCTTCACCCTATATGAACGAAATGTGGGAGCACTTGTACAGGCCCAGTTTCACCTAAATGACATCCAGAAGATGAATGAAGAAACCTTCCAAAGTACCCTTCAACAAGTAGACTTCCTGTTTCCTGAAGCACAAGAAGAAGATCTAGAATTAGGATAGAGTGACCCAGATACAAAAAGAGATGATGGAATAGGTATAAATGCTGAAGATACTTATGCTTATTGGAATGATAACTAAAGGACAGTCTGGGATGGACCATCCTTTAGTAGGGACTGATGTGACAAGCCAAGAAAATATACTATCTGAATTGTAAGATGATGTGAACATTAGTATAGCATAGTAACCAGCAACCATTGCTGCGGAAATTGTATAAATAACCCAGATAGCTGAATTAGGAATAGTGGACCCCCAAGGTCCAGTGGACCCCCAAGGTCTGGTGGACCCCCAAGGTCCAATCCTGCTATAAATAGCCCTCTATAATTAACCAGATAGCAACCAGATAGCAACCACAATATATAAAATACCCCAGAGACAAGAGTGAATAAACCTTAGTCCAAAATTGAATCCAAAGCAAAAGACAAGTCTGTCTGCCAAATACACTTAAAGGAATTGGATTGCAATACTTAGGAGATATGCCTGCTGACGAGCCACTATTAAAAAGGAGATTGTGAGCATTGGCCCTTCATTTCCACTCTGGTCCACTTTCCGATACAAAGAAGTTTGTTGTTTTCCAGTTTTGCTGTCAAGTTTGAGTGAAGAACTTCACTGCCATTTTCATGTCCGCTTTCAAGAAGACTGCTATGATTGCTACCACTGAAAGAAGAGCCGCCACATTCTGCCAATCTGCTATGTACCACTGATCTGCATTTGTTCAAGTCCGCTGCTTAAAGGAATAAGCCACTGTTTTCAAGAAGTCCACATCGTTCTACCTTTTATTCACCAATCCACCACATTCCACTGATCCACCATTCTGCCCACATCACCTGCTTAACTACATCGTTCATTCACCTCATTCGTCTGTATTATTTGCCCACACTTATTCAAGTAACCTGCAACATCTGCTCAACTGCATCATCCACATTAGCCATCTGCCAGAAAAGGAACTTGATTGCCCATCATCCAAAATCCAGAACTCACACATTTAAGGAATAACTGATTGTCAGTTCCCAGAGAGCTTACTCACTTATAAGGAAATCTGCCAAATTTGAGAAATCCGACCACCTGGGTCATATGAAATTACCCACCATTATGCGCAATCCTAGAATATTGCCAAATTAGGAAATTGCATACAGAAAGTCTCCAGCTGTTGAATATTATACCACTAGACATCAACACAAGGAACCTATACATATTATCTGAATATTTTGTTACTTTTTGACAAAGTAACTAGAGGCTCAAGCCAATCTACAACAGCCACCCAACCTTGTAATTTTCCTCTATTGAGCCAGGCATGTTACACTATTCTAATTATCATATTGTCTATAAAGGCTCCCAATTTCCAGTTTACTTTCTCCAGCTGTAGTCCAAACATTCTTCTCCTCATCCCATTTAGCAGTGGCTCCAAAGAGAGAACATATAATAATAAAGATAAGAGGTTCCTCTGTGGCACCCCTCTGCCCAGTTGGAACTCCTCACTATACTATCTATTTATCAGGACAACTGCCTTGCCACCTCTCAGCAGTTCCATCAACCTCCTTGATTTCCCCATGTTGAACTCCACTTTCCCCAAGATATCTTCTAGATAGTTCTAGTGTACCCTATCAAATGCCTTCTCCTGATCTAAGAATACTAGTCTACTATTGACATTTTAACTTCAATAGCCCTCAATAACATTCTGGACCCAAGCTGTACTGTCTTGGATCTGATGTTCATTTATAAATCTCTACTGGTCTCTATCAATAAAGTCTCTAATTTTCTCCTGCAGACACTTTACCAGAATTTTCAATATCAATTTGTAATTCATGTTCAGCAATATTACAGGCTGCCAGTTCTACTAATTTCTTCTGTCTTCTTTGTTTTTATAGATTAATGACACTAGGCCCAGTGGGCTATTGTCCAATCAGCACCTATGCTCTAGCACTGCATTCACTATCTCCACTAGCCATCCTCTAAATTCCACTTAAAACTTCTTCTAGAATTCCCAAGGTAAGTCATCCACCCCTGGAGAGGATCTATTTTGGACATTACTTAGCATTTCCTATACCTCCGCTGAGGTCATAGAGTATAGAACTATCTTACCAATATTCTCATCCCCATGAATACTCTAGTTGTCCAGTATTAATTCCCTGCCCTCTTCCTCTCCAGCTGGGCCACCAATGATTACCTCATTAGACCACAAGTCAGTCTATTTGTTTGAAATCTCCTTTATTATATCACTCTGGCCAGTTATCTTCTATCCATTCTTACTAAGAGCTGATGACCAACTCTGGCACACCTCTCTGGCTTTCAATATTCCTAATAGATATTTGGTTGGCCTTTTATCTTCCTCTAGTCACTGTGCCCTTATTCTGGCCAGGAGCCCATCAATTTTTTTTCCTCTCTTGCTTTGAGGTCATTCTGCAGTTCCAATATATCTCTTATCAGTAGCTCTCTTTCTTTCTGAGTTAAATGCATGCACTCCAACTTCTTTATCCACCAAAGTAGACCTCAATACACTCTTTTCTCCTTATTCTTCATTGTCTTTCCAGCAACCTTTCCTATATCTTGCCAGTAGACTCCAGCCAAGTGTTTGAATTTACCCCACCAGTCCTTGATTGTCTGCCCCTCAATCCTCTATCAGTCAATCTCCTCCTCCCAAATTTATCTCAAGCTGTCTTATTCTTCAGTAATCCAACATTCAGATATCAATAGCCACTGTCTCCTTTAGTTGTCTTGAAAATCTCCCTTGCCTCAACTCTTCAGTGGTCTGACCAGAGACACCACCATACCCCTATCTTGTTAAAGATGTTACTTCAGTATTCTCCAACTAGTAGTCAATTGATGTGGGTACTAACCAGTCCACTATCTATCATATGCTATCTAGTGAATAGTCCCATCTCCTCACCTTACCATAGTCAGACTCCATCCACCAGTCCCAGTTCTCTTTCTATCTACAACCACTTGGTTAGTCCTGTAGAAACTGCAATACCAGTACTACCATCTAACCTATCCAGGTTCCTGTTATAAATCATATTGAAGTCTCCCCTAAAGATATCTAATTCAATGTTCTCAAGCTCCTCCCATTAAAGTCATTCTTTCAGCTACTATCAACATTCCTTTGCTACTGCTGAGAAGTATCCAGATCCAATTGTAAGTCTATCTCCTTTGTCTCTCTTTAGTTTTCCCCATTCTATTCTTTCCCCCCATTGTTCAACTGTCACTAGCTCCCCATGTCCAATTCCTATCTAAATTCCCACCTGCTAATTCCATTCAAAGCTACCAAACTATTCCTTTCCCCATTGTTCAAAGTCTTTATCACTATATGCCCTAACATCCTAAAGAAATATAATATTATATTGTTTGTTCTTGAGCTATTGAAATATCCTTTGCCATTTAATCTCATTGTGTAATCTATTGATATTGAGTGATAATATATATAATATATTCATTATAATAAAGTATTCAGAGTTGGTCACCTTCCTGTTCTGTTATCTTTTCAGTATATGCCACCACTAAGTCTCTCTGCTCTTCATAGATTTTTTGTCACATAAATTATCCCTCAGGGCTATTACAAAAGGTTGCTACTCTCTTTCTCACTTCTTGGTCAATCTCATTCATTCTCATCTTGTCAATCTCATATCCTTCATTTTTCAGTATTGTTATCACCATAGCTAGAATGAGCTTGGGCCCTTATAGTTGAATATTTATAAACAGTCCTCACTCAGTTGGGGAACTCTTAAATACATTGATCTTCTTGATATCTTCTTCCACCAATTCTTCCAAAGTCATGCAATACTTTTTTTTTTTT
>RQIL01002677.1:0-13319 GCA_003951145.1 Jimgerdemannia lactiflua
TCTCACCCCAATTCTGTGGGCTCCCTCAGCCACCCCCCACCAAAACCCCCTATATAGGAGCCTTCGGCTACCCCCCCCCTCATTCCAATATCTATAGATATCTTCTGCATTTATACTGGCACCATTATTATTATCTTCTTTTATATCTGGATTAATCCAGTTTAGCTTCAGATTATTTCTTATATTTTAGGAAACAGAATGTCTACTTGTTAGAGAATACTCTGAAAGATTGTCTCCTTAATCTGATAGATATTATTGGAGTAGAAATGAGCCTGAACCAGGGCTCTAACATTTCATTTGTATAAGATATATAGATTAGTTTAGCAGTTCTTACTTCTTGAATTATAATTTATACTGAACTTCTTATATATTGTTATTTTTGTAATAGTTGACAAATGTTGTAGAAGACCTATAGATAGTTGATCTATAGCAATGTATGAGCAATTGCAATATTCTCTTAGTACTTTTGGATCAATTGTATTAGAGTTCCTTTAGGTGGATAGAACTGAGTTAAGGGAATTGGTGGAGTTTGGAAAGAGCTAAGAATGAGGGTCTAGAGGCATTGGTCTATCCTCTAGGTTATAGTTTGTATAGGTATATCTTGAGATAATTGATATATACTTGGGTTCTCAACACATCTATTCATGCTTCTTATATAAATATTAGTTCCCCTGATATTGTTTATGATGTAAGATTCTTCTCATTTTGGTTCCAATTTGGCTACAAAGTTTATTTAAATTATACTTCTCCCAACTAGAACTTGACTATCAATCTTGATTTTCTAATACTTTTATTTCTGATCATAATAATTTTTTTGTCTTTCTTGAGTTATAATAATCTGATTTTGGGCTCGATTTTACAACTGATCTTCTTTCTTAAGAAATTTTCTGAGATTCCTATAGTCAGACATACTGGTTTTACTGATAAATATCATTTTAAGAAACTTTTATTTTGGTTAACATAGCAGGGATATTTTGGATTTACCAGTGAATTTTGGATAAGCAGAGATCTCAATTGGTAGAATTAACCTCGGTAAGTTCTTTCTTAATGGTCTGGTTAATTTCTCACTATTCCATTAGTTTGTAGATGAAAAGAGGTTGTATATCTTGGGTGGATTTTATGAATCTTGAGATTACATTATTCCCACATTTGATTCCTCTGTCTCAGATGAATTTTTAGTGGTCTATATTAGAGGATAAGATCATAGAGGTGTCCTACTATAGTCAGGGCATCTGCAATCTCTATTTGATATACTTTGAACCATTTGGTCAAATATTTAACAAATACTAGGATATACATATCTGTTTCATTTTCGTATTACTGAAAGGAGTGCTATTATATCTACTTTCTATCTTTGGAAGATGTGAGTGGGTGGGGGAATGAGTTGTAGAAGGGCTTAATAGTTTTTCTATCTTTAATACTTCTGACAGATATCACACTTCTGGATGTCTCAGACTTGGGTTCCAAGGTGAGGCAAATATTAGTAGTCTTTTTGAATCTGGTTTTCTATAATTGTCTATCCATGGTAGGCTTTTTGGTATTCTTGTCAGATGAGATCTTCTTGCTCTTTGATGGTTATAGAAACTACCTTTAGAGTGCAGTTCCAAGTTATATCCTTTCCTGAGCTCATTGGGTTATATGGGAAAAAATATCAACATTGATGTGAGTTCTTCTCACTTGGTGAATAATTTTCATTTTTATAATTTTATAGAATAGGGATCCATTGGGCAAGGATTCCAGTTGGATCCTTGCAGTACAATAGCAATTTGAGGGCTATATTATATATCAATGTTTTTATGCAATCTATATTTAAACCCAATATATTATAATGTACCTGGTTCAATAGAGGCAAATTACAAGGTTGGGTGGCTGTGTAGATTGGCTTAGGCCCCTAGTTAATTTGTCAAAAAGCAACAAAATGTTCAGATAATATGTATAGGTTCCTTCTATGTTGGTGTATAGTGGTATAACATTCAATAGCTGGAGACTTTCTGTGTGCGATTTCCTAATTTGGTGGTGTTCTTGGGTGGTGCAGTCTGTATGGCAGTCTCCTGTGAGCAGGTTTCCTTCTTTGAGTGATGGTGGATAATTCGTGTGACTCGAAAAAGCATGGGCTCTCGGGGAATCCGATCAGTTCCTTAAGGGTGCAGGTTTTCTCGATGCGCATGACGGGCAATTGGGCGGGTTCCTCTTATTCAGGTGAATGGACTAAAAGCGGTGAGTTTCTTGGGTGCAGTCTTCGAACGATGCGGTTGAGCAGTCAGAACGGGTTACTTGAATGATGCGGACTGAATAATGTGGATCGGTGGAATGCGGCAGATTGGCGGACTTCTTGAATGGTGGCTTATTCCTTAAGCGGCAGATTTGAACGAGGCAGATTGGCAGAATGCGGCGGATTGGCAGACGAAATATTGTGGTCTTCTTCTTCAGGCTTATCTGGAAAGCAAACCAAAAGGCGGTGAAGTTCTTCACTTGAACTTGGCAGTAAACTCAGGCTTTATATCAGAAAGTGGACCAGAGTGGAAACAAAGCTCATAATCTCCTAGAAGTGACTTTAGAGCAGGCATTTCTCCTAAGTGTTACAATCCAATCTTTAGGATCAAGTGGTTTTTGGCAGGTGTATCTCTTGAAGTATTGTAGGCAGACTGGTCTTTTGCTTTTAGATTCAATTTTGGACTGAAGTTTATTCACTCTTGTCTCTGGGGTATTTTATACATTGTGGTTGCTACCTGGTTGCTAGCTGGCTAACTATAGAATGCTATTTATAGTGTGTTTAGGTAGACAGCCACTGTCTGGCAGACAGCCACTGTCTACATTATTCTCTTCTTTGGTTATCTGGTTATTTATACTCCACAGCAATGGTTGCTAGTTGCTATGCTATGCTAAGTGTTCATGTCATCTGATTTGTCATCATGTTCATGTCATTTGATTTGTCATCATGTTCATGTCATCTGATTTATCATCATATTCATATCATCTGGCTAAGCTATGTTTTTGTGGTTCATCACATCAGCCCCCACTAAAGGGTGGTCTATCCCAGACTATCCTTTAGTCATCATTCCAGTATACATAAGCATCTTCTCTATTTATATCTGTACCATCATCTCCTTCCATATCTGGGTCACTTCATTCTAATTCTGGATCTTCTTCTTGTCCTTCAGGAAACAGGAAGTCTACTTGTTGGAGGGTGCTCTGGAAGGTGGTCTCATTCATTAGTAGATATCATTGAGGTAGAAATGGGACTGCACTAGAGCTCTGACATTTTGTTTGTATATGGTATAGATTCATTTGGCAGTTCTTGCTTCTTGGTGGATTATGTCTGCTGGTTCTCCAATGTATGGCTGTTTTTGTAGCAGTTGTCCAATATTATAGAAGGCCTGCAGATGGTGGGTCTGTAGCAATCTCTGGGTGATGGAAAGGTTCTCTTGATGCTTCTGGATCAATATGTATTGGTGTTTCTTCAAGTTGGCAGAACTGAGGCAAGAGAATTAGCAGGGCTTGGAAGGAGCTGAGAATGAGAGTCTGGAGGTGATGGTCTATCCTCTGAGTTATGGTTTGTATAGGTATATCTTGAGGTGATTAAAATGAATTGGGGTTCTCAATATTTGTCCATCCATGCTTCTTATATAGATGCTGGTTCCTCTGATATTATATACAGGATATGGTTCTTCCCATTTCAGTTTCAGTTTGGCAAAAAAGTTTTTTTAAATCATACTTCTATAAACTAGAACTTCATCTCCAATCTTGATCTTCTAATCCTTCTGCTTCTGATTATAATACTTCTTTTGTCTTTTCTGAGTCTTCATAATCTGGTTTTGGGCATCTTTTCAGAGCTGATCTCCTTTTTCAAGAAGCTTTCCAAGGTTCTTATGATCAGCAGTTCTGATCTTCTTGACAAACATCATTTCAAAGAGCTTTTATTTGGTTGAGGCAGCAGGAATGTTTTGGATTTCCCACAGGATTTCAGATAAGCAGAGTTTCCAATTGGTAGGATTAATCTTAGCAAGTTCTTTCTTGATGGTCTGGTTCATTCTGTTAGTCATTCCATTGGTTTTTAGGTGGTAGGAGGTAGTTTTTTACAGGTAGATCTCATTAATTTGTACATAACTTGAGATTATATTATTTTCAAATTCAGTTCCTCAGTTAGAAATGAGTTCTTCAGGGGGTCTATATCAGAGGGTGAGGTTATGAAGGTGTCCAACAATGGTCAGGGTATCTGCAATCTCCATGGGGTATACTTTGGGCCATTTTCTTTGATGTTCAACAAATACTAGGATGTATCTGTTTCATTTTGATATTATTGACAGGGGTCTAATTATGTATGTCTACTTCCCATCTATAGAAGATGTGAGCAGGTGGGAGAATCAGTTGTAGAGGGACGTGATAGTTCTTCTTTCCTTAATACTTCTGACAGATGTCACACTTCTGAATATCATCTGGGACTTGTGCTCTGAGATGGGGCCAATGGATATTCTTTTCAAATCTTGTCTTCTGTATTTGTCTGTCCTTGGTGGGCTTTCTGGTATTCTTATTAGATGAGATCTTTTTGCTTCTTGATGGTCATAGGAACTTCTTTAAGAGTACAGTTCCAAGGTATATCATTTATTTGGTTTATTGGATCATATGGGAAAGAACATCCATATTGTTGTGAGTTCTTCCCACCTTATGAATGATGTCAATTTCATAATCTTGAAGAATAAGGATCTATTGAGCAAGGATTCCAGTGGAGTCTTTTCAGTACAGTAGCCATTTGAGAGCTGCATGGTCTGTAATCAGAGTGAACTTTCTTCCAATGAGGTAAGGTTTAAATAGAGTGACTGTCCATATGATGCAAGGCATTCCAATTTGGTGCTTTCATAGTTGGTCTGCTGCTTGTTGGTAGCTCTACCTGTATAAGCTATTACATAGTATTGTTTGTTAGGTCCTTCTTATGTAAGGATTGCTCTGAGGCTATTATTGGATACATTAGTTTACAGAATGAAAGGTTTCTGTAGATCTGGTTGGGCTTGGCTTGGTGCTGAGGTCAGGCAAAGTTGTAGTTTTTGAAAGGCTTCCTCTTGTGGTTCTTTCTATTGGAATAGTACTTCCTTCTTGAGTAGGATTCAAATAGGAGCAGAGATTTTAGCAAATTCCTTAATAAATCTTCTATAGTAAGATGCAAGCATCAGGAAGAATAGGGCTTCCTTTAATGTCTTCAGAACAGAAAAGTTGACTTTTTCAATCTTCTTGGAGTCTGTATGTATTCCATCTTTAGAGATTATGAATTCAAGGAATTTGAACTTCTGTTTACCAAAGTAGCACTTCTTTGAATTAAGTCTCAGATAGTTTTGTTGGGTGAGTTTGAAAAACTCTTCAAGGTCTTGCAAGTGGTCTTTGGAATTTACTGAGTAGATGTTGGAATCATCCATATAAACAATAAACAATCAGGCAGTAGTGAATGAGAGGGGCATATACTGACTATAATATATGCAAGAAGATGGCAACCCCAGGAAACACAAGTGTGCCAAGTACTAGGCTGCCAAGAGATGAGTGGCACACTCTGGGGTGGGTCCTTATAGTGTGGGTTGGGCTGGTGGATCACTGGCTAGTGGTGTTTGAGGAGGGCAGAAAGATGACTGTAGAGGAAAAGATGTTGAGGTGGAGATGACTGATGGGAGACACACTGATTGGTTGGCAGAGGGGAGGGGGTTCTGGGGGGGAAGTGTCACTGGAAGCTAGTAGAACTTATCTATAGTAAGAGTGAAGATAAAGCAAGAGTGGTGAGTAATTAGATAGTACTTGAAAAAGTTGGGGTGAGAGAGCAAGTGAGTAAGAGAGTAGGTTAGAGGTGTGAGGACTGGGGCTACCAGTATGGTATGAGGACAAATAGAATGTTTAGACAGTTAATAAATGAGCTACAGCTATATTGAAAAAAAAAGATGCAAAACTGCCAAGTATAGGTATAGGCCAAGGTAACACAAGTCTGCTAAGTATAAGTACATATATCTATAATGATAAATACATAAGATCAAGAGGTCCATTCAGATCTTCAATAGCAAAGATTATGTAATCTGAGCAGACTATATGACAAATCTCTTAAAGGAGTGTGGTTTGGCAGAGTATATGTAACCATGAATGCAAATTAACAATTATGATACTGTGAAAGATGAAAAAGCAATATTGGTGATCACCCTCATAATTGTGAATTCACAATATAAGCTTTTAATATATACTATAATTGCATATTATGTGTGAGAAATCCTATACAAACATCATGTATAAGCTTCTATATCAAACCAATTTCATCTGAAATCTCAACTGTTTAACCTATAAATGAAGTCCAAAATTGAGAGTATCTGCAAATATACCAGTTGTATAATCTAGTGAAGGAAATAAATTTACTCAGTATACTAGCTGATTATATCAAAGAAGAAGACAAGGTTCTGGCACTTATATAAGGTCTCCCCAACAAGAAAAATATGACAGTCATTGCTTTGTATAAGAGCAACAAGCTTACAGAGTATCAGTATATGGAAACAAGCCTTATCAATAAAGAAATAAGTCAAGAAAATAGTAATGAAGCTGATGACAATAACAAAAAACCTTTTATGGGTCCTGTAGATATGCCAAATAAGGTCAAAAGAATGATGCCAAAACCATGTTTAATGGTTATTGTAATCATTATAGCAAGTACAATTACTGTTGGCTATGATCTCGGTATCATTTATGATACTATCATGGGCTCCGAAAGTATAAAGCTTATCAGAACTGATATTGCTATGCAACTACCAAAAGGAACTTACATCCAGCTGACCTCAAGGTCTGGACTAGCTCTTGAAGGACTCTTTACTGAAGGAGGAACTATTGATCCCTGATATACAGGTGAAATTAAGACCATTTTAAGAAATAGAAGTGGTGAATGGATTCAAATCAACAAAAGAGACAAAATCACCCAAGCAGTCTTCCTCAAATACAAGACTCCTTATTTGCAAGAAATATCCAAACTTACTCAAGGTACCAAACAAACCAAAGGATTTGGAAGCTCAGACAAGAAGGAAGTATATCTCCTTCAGATCAGCTGATTCAAAACAAATACCCCTCAACAAGTTTTCTGCCTACCAGTGAAGCTTTACAAAAACCTCATCCTTGAGTCAGAAGAGCAGACCACTATCAAGATCTTTGTACCACCAGACCCCAGGAATCTTTTTTTTGAACCAAATGAAGAAATCCAAAATCTGCACATAGAAGGATATATATTCCCTGATAAGATACATCCAGTACACTCCTGAGCAATCAACATAAGCTGGGAAAACATTATCTTACTAAAAGGAACCATCATTTGACACCTGGTGCCTTATCTCAACTGAACACACAGAGAAGTTTATGAATGAAACTTACAGGGAAATGGCAAAAGGTCATGGAAGAAAGTAAAGCCTTCCATAAAAATTAGAGAAGAATTGATCCTCAGCAGTATAAAAATTGACTGAACTCCTTTATAAATATCAGGACATCTTTACAGACTATAGAAATCTGCCATACAACTTATTAAACTACTACAGTATAAATATAGGAAATGCTACACCCATCTAACAGAAACTGTACAGGATACCCCACTACTTGAAGATATTAAAAAAGAACACATATAGAAATTCTTAGATAATGGAGTCATCCGATCCTCTATCAGCTCTTGGGCCAGCCTTATACTTATAGTACTAAAGAAAGAAGGATGGAGACTTGTTATAGACTTCAGGAAACTCAAAACAGTACTGAGAAAGATATATACTCCTTGCTCTGAATTGATGACCTTCTGGACTAGCTACAAAATGCGAGATACTTCAGCAGTATGGATCTATTTCCAGAATTCCATGAAATACCAATGGACTCCCAAGACATTCAAAAGACAGACTTCCTTGCTCTAGAAGATTGTTTGAATGCCTTTTGGACTCTACAATACACCTCCAAACTTTCTGCAAATAATGAACTACATATTAAAGAGGTGTCTTTATTATTATTATCCACTTTTGCTAGCAGGGATTATAGATTTAGTTGTGAATTTATTCAGTAGATAGAAAGAAAGAACAACCATCCTTCTTCTGTTACCACTCACATTACTTACACTTTTTACACACTTTTTGAATGGTTTACTGAAGAAAGTGACTAACAATATAGCTGTAATTCAACCCTCTGATTGGTGTTCTGGATTAGGATCTAGTGTGGTATTTGGATGGCAACAAGGGACAGGAGGATATAGTCTGGAGATGGGGTCTTTAGGGGAGGTGTCTGGTGGAAGTAGAGGAAGTGGAGAACAAGGAGCTGAGGGGAAGGAGAACCATGAGGGGCTGATGAGCTTCACAGGAGCTGTGAAGAATGAAGCTAAAGAGGGTGGCCAGAATGAATAATAGTAGGTAGAAGAGAGAAAGGGAAAATAAGTGAGAGTGGTAGAGCTAGGCCTGGCATAGACGTCAGTGAGTTTGGTACTGGCAGAAGTGCAGGGACTGCTGATAATGATGGAACTGGAGATCTGGAAAGAAAAAGGAGATGAGACATCTATTCATACCATGGGGGCAGTGAAGGAATCAAGAGTTGTACACAAGGGTGATTTGGCATATAGTGTAATAGGGCTAGTGGTAGCACTATTACTCAAGAGGTCTATTTTGGAATTTGCTATCACACTGAGTTTCTAGAGGCTAATAGTAATTACCAGGATAGTGCTGGTGCTACTGGGCAAGCAATTGGAAGAGGTGGCATCAGTGAAGTTTTTGAAGGAACTCAAGGGTATTGAAGTGGGGTTTATTAAAGAGGAATATAGAGTAGCAGCAATGGCTAAAGGAGTGTAAGTTGGTAAGATTGCATTTCTATGGCATAGTGTTTATGATGGGACTCTAGAGTAGTACATCTGGTAGTCAAGGGGGTTCCAACTGTATCAATGGAAGAAACAAAGGACAGAATTGGAAAGGTGATGAGAGAGTATAGCAAAGTTGTAGATATTGGATTTCAGCTGTGGAAAGAGTCAACTTTCTACACTAGAGGCATTGAGATGCAACTGAGGGTGGTCAGAAGGGAGGTGATAGGGAAAGGCAGCGACTGGCCTAGAGTACTGAAGTGGGACCTCTTCAAGTACAAAGTATCTAGGGTCAAGAGTATCAAGAAGGATGAGGAGGATCTGTTGACAGCACTCTAGGGTTGGATGGGGCTGTGGAGAAGAGAGAGAAGGCTTGGTGAGCCTTTAAGGAGACTACTATATTTGTGAAGATCAATGATAAGAAGATTCAAGTGGATAAGACAGTCTGAGAAAAGGTGTAGGGGAGGAAGTGCCAATAGGAACTCCTGGTGGAGTTCAAGGTAGGATCTGGGAGTGAGGGGCTTGGTGGAGTAGCAATGCTGGGAGAAAGACAGAAGGGGCTTGTGGGTGTCCACTACTTGGTTTATGGCCCCTGGAGGGGGAGTTCTATTGGAAAGAAGGAGCTCTATTTTTATAACTGGGGTGCAGAAGAGAATGGTAGCAGAAGTGAGAGAGACATGCTGCCAGCAGCTACAATAGAAGTGAAAACAGTGGTAAAAGTGGAGGATGTTATGATGAAAGTTGCACAGAATTTTTGATTTGGTGTTCTGGATGTGGCTATGGGAGAACTAGTAGGGGTGGCTGGAGAGAATCTGGTTGATGTATCCAAGAAGGAGTAGGATGAGACAGCCAGTGCTGGGCCAAGTGGGGTGTGAGTAGCAGGTGAAAGATTGGTAACTCCAAGGAGTGAGTACATGGGAGAAGAGCCATGACTGTGCAGGATGGTGACAGAATTGGCAAGCAAGGAGTTGGGTGGAGTGGACTTTCAGTGACATCTTAGGCAGAGGTTAGAATCGAGGAGAAGTTGAAGGCAGAATGTTTGGCAGTACTGCTGGGAGATGAGAGATATGAGGTTGATGCTTCCCAAGAAGCTGAACTGGGGACAGTGGTATAGAAATGGGCTGTGGAAGGCAGTATGTGAGGACAACTGAATAGAAATGGAGGAGAAGGTAGCAGATGTAGATCAAGAGATCCTAGTAGATTTGACAAACAAGGAAATATAGAGGCTGAACTGGAAGCAGAAAGAAATCTGGACTTGTCATAGATGGATCAGGATCTGAAGGTATAGAGTTATATATCACTCAAATGTTATTCTTTATATTTAGTACAACTAACATTTTTTCATTAAATGTCAATGAGTTAAGAGATTCTGTAAGATATTGAAACATTTTTACTTAACTAAGGATCTGGACATAGACTTATTTCTACTTTAGGATGTGTGATATAAGGATGATATAGATAAGCTGAACTGGTCAAGAGAGTGGGAAGGGGTGGCTGAATGAAGGAGAAAGGTTGGGATTCTGATATATAAGAGTAAGAGAAAACTGTGAGACATTGGGAGATGAGGGAAGCACTTGCTATAGGGGGTGTGGGTAAGGCTAGGATGGAGGCTGGTAGTGGTAGGGTTTTGCTACTGTCCAGCCATATAGGGGCTGCAAGTGGCTTGGTTGGAGGAACTATTGGACAATGGTACATTGGCAGAGGCTGGGTTTTATGTACTTGACATGGACTTTAACATGGTCAGGAATGCTATAGTAGATTGCTCTGATGGTAGGAGTGGAGGCTCCTGCAGATAGAGGGGCTAGAGGATCTGTTGAAACCTATCTAGAGTTATGTGTAGAGGATAGTGGTAAGGCTTAGGTGGCAGGGGCTGGAGGAAGGAGAGATGCCTACTAAGTATCTATCTAGGTTGCCAAGGGCAAGGAGAGTGAAGCAACAGTGGGAGAGAATCATTGGAGGAGATGGCTGCTTAGTGACTGGATTTCAGAGGATCCTTGGGGAACTAAAGAATTTTTGGGGGAAATTGTTGAGTGAGGAAGAGGGAGGTACGGACAGGGAGGCCATTGTGGAGTATTTGGAGGACTGGTGCCCCCCAGAGATAGAAGGGCTAGAAGAACTGGTAAGACTGGTGAGAGAGGAGGAGATTCTGTATGTCCTGGTAACTACCAAGTTGGGGACTGCCCCTGGAGAGAATGGACTGCCTTGGGACTTTTGGAAGAAAATGGTGAAGGTGGAGAGGGTACTTCATGAAATGAGAGATATGTGTGATGAGGTGGTCTAGTCCAGATCCTGGATAGGTGGTCAGAAGTTGGGATTGGTGGTACTACTTTACAAGGACAAGGGACAGAGGGAGGACTGGAAGAATTGGTAACTGATTATACCTCTGGACATAGACAGAATGTTGGTCATGAAGGTGCTAGTGGTGAGACTGCAAGTGGTGGCACAGCAGGTTCTGAGAGAGGAGCAGTGAGGATTTATTGTGGGGTAGTTGATCAGGAATGGCACAGCCTGGGTGCATGATATTATTGAAGGTGCTAGGGCTGCAGGGGTGGATGGCTGGCTGGTCTTTTTAGACCAGAAGAAAGCTTATGACAGAGTGCAGTGGTTCTGGCTGAAGAAGGTGTTGGAGCAGATTGAAATCTCTAAGAGACTGGGGTATACCATTATTTGCCTTCTAGAGAAAGGTCAGACAGTATCATGGTAAATAGACACAGAGGAATTGCCTTCCCCCTGGGGCAGGGGGTGCCACAGGGGGATCTCCTGTTACCTATTCTTTATGCACTGTCCTTGGAGTCACTACTGGACACAATTAGGAGGAGAATCATAGGGCTGACAGTGTTGGGCATAAATTGGCAGGTGGGGGCCTTTGCAGATGATATGGTGGTGGGCCTGAGTAATACTGAGGACATGGTGGAGCTTAAGAAGGCTGTAGGATGGAATGAACAATGCTCTGGGCAGAAGCTAAACTGGCATAAGTGTGAGACAATGGTTTGGGGGAATGGTTTGATTAAAGAAGATATTATTAGTACTATTGTCCCTCCTGGGGAAGCAGTATAGTACTTGGGAATTTTCCTCTTAGTGTATAGATCAGTACTGCCAAAGATCTGGTGAGAGGCCAAGGTGGGAGTATAGGGAGATGTGCTTAGGAGCTGGGGAGGATGGCATATTTCTCTGGCTGGTAGAGTGACAATATTAAACATTTACTGGATACTGTAGCTGTGGTACCTAGTATATCACTTGGACTTTCTGGTATAGGTGGTCAAGTGGCTGCTAAAACTGGTGAGGGAGTGAATTTGGGCAGGATGCAAAATCAGATCAAGTAGAAAGTCTTGGTGACACTGGTGGAGAGGGGGGGCTTGGGCTAGTGGACTTTCCTAAATGACTATATTGTCTTCAGGTCTGGTGGTTGAAGAGGACAGCAGTGCTGAAAGGAGGCAGTTGGGTTCCACTGATGCAGAAGGTGTGAAAGGTAAGGAATGCTTCTCAGGGGTCATCTTGGGACCTACTGGAATTGGTGGAGAGGGAAGGAAGTAAAAGACTCCGATATAGGGGGGTTCTGGTGGGGGGTAGCTGAGGGGGCACACAGGATCAGAGTTAGGTAGGAGGGCCAGGTTGAGGAGGAGCAGCAGGGCAGAGGGATGTGGCAGTGGCATAGGCTGCTGCTGGGAGGAGTGCCAGCAATTGACTTTGACCCGGGGTCTGGAGTGGAAAGTCAGTATGGAATGGGGCAGGACTTTTGGTCAGACATGATGACAGTAAGCAGGGATTGGAGAGGAGTGGGACTGGAGGGAGCTGTGGACCTGGGGGTTGGAGACAAAGAGGTGGTTGCCCCCCGAGTTCTGGATGGTGTGGTGGAGGGTGCTAAGCCAAAATGTGATGTTGATCTTCAGGTCAGGCCTTCTGGTTTCAGGAGGGGCATTAGAGTGTGAGGAGTGCTTGGGAGTTGGGCAGGAGGGGGGAGTGGTGCAGACCCCAGAACACTGACTCAGAGAGTGTGAGATTCTGGACAGTTTCTGGAAGGTAGTGGAGGGTAGATTGGGTGGAGTCTATAGGAGTCATGTGACTGGTCACTGGGATTTGCTGAAGAGGTGAATGTTCAAAGGAATTAGTGATGAATGGCTCATGTTGGGATGGGCTTTGGCAATCTGGGTGGGGCTTGTGAGTCACTGGCAGGCAGTATTCAGGAAGGCAAGATGATGCCAAGAGAGAAAAAGGTGACAAGGTGGGAGGATTTGCTGGTGAACATACTATTTGGGTGGCAGAAAGGGTGGTGCCCAGAGAGGGGTCACTGTCAGAAGTTGGTGGAGGCCATCTGTGACAAGAGTGAGGGGAGGGTATGAGTTGAGAGTAGGGAGGTTGTTTTTGTGAGGGTTGGGATAGGTGAGCAATTGAGTATAGGAGTGGGATAGCAAAGGTATAGGGAGGAGACACTGGTGTGGTATAAGGATATCTTCAATTTATTAGATAGTTAATAAATGGGGCTGTGGCCAATAGAAAA
>RQIL01002688.1:0-13315 GCA_003951145.1 Jimgerdemannia lactiflua
TTTTTGGAAATATCATCTCGATCCACGAATTCATTTTCAACCTTACTAGCAAGCTCATGTTCACTATTGACTTGTACCAAGTTGATAGGTCACGCGGTTATGGTTGTGTGTACTGTATGTGACAACCGGCGACCACCCGAATACGCCGTGATCCATCTCGTCCATCTCGTCAATTTTAGAAATGAATCAACGGTTTGTTACACTCACAAACATCGAATCTCCTGGTTAAAGTGAAACCCCTAAAGAAATCGTCGTTATTTTTATTTTATTTTATTTTATTTTATTTTCCGCTTTGAACAATTGAACATGTTGTCAATCTCCCAGTTAATTTCCTGTACGAACTGTACACCTCCACGAATCGATCGACGCTCATGTATGACGTCGCAACTCGAAAATGCCATCGCCGTATGATGACTTGCGTCAGCAATATTTGCGCGGGATGCCATATTTTAGATATCTCCATTGGGATGCATTTATTACTATAAGTACTGTGGTTCAAGAAGACTAGTATTATTGGAGTATACATCTAGCCTGCCTTCAGCGCTCCTCCTTTAATATTGTACTAGTTCTCAGACATTTATTCTATGTTTTCTATATTCTGTATTATCTCTATTCTGTATCCTCTCTATTCCATATTCTCTCTCTATGCTATATTCTCCCCATTCCACATTTTCCCTGAATCATTGGTGATGGAATTGTCACATTTGATGATGTCACACAACTTTGCCACTATTGAGCATTTTCATGAACATCCAATGGCTCCCAATGGTGCTGACACAAGGACTCACTTTGCAACCTCTTATATATATAAACAATTATTTTATCAGCAGATAGTGTTTCCAATGGAATTGTCACATTTGATGACATCACACAACTTTGCCACCAGTTGGCACTGACACAAGGACCCACTCTGCAACCTCTTATATAAAAAAGCAGGTTGGCCAATTTTATTTTATCACTTTAAAATAAAATAAATACAAACAACAACCATAGGCAAAAGTGCAATGGTTCTGTTGTGATCTTGGCCCTGGTTTCAGGAGCAGACCTATCTCAGCCTTTCAGAGTTTTTAAATCCCCATCCTACTCTTCTGAACCCAACCCTCCTGTCACTTTGTGAATAATAAATTGGATGAATATATGTTTGTGTATTGGGCAAATGCATGCATGAGGAAAGTTCGGTCTTGAATGTGTTACATCAGTCAGTTCGAAGAACCCGACATGAAAAGGTATGCAAGAGGGAGGTGGGTGGAAGTGAAAACCATATGGTAGCAATTGAGCAGAATGGGAAGAGGTCAGAATGTTGGTGAACAATGATTGCATAATTGCTAATTATAAATGCATATGGCCTAATTGAGTAATATATGTCTTTAATACACTATCTCTTCGGGATCCCTTCATTAAATTCCTGTCTTATCCAACCCTCTCATTCCTTCATGAATAATAAATTAGATGAATATATGTTTGTGTATTGAGCGAATGTGAGCATGAGGAAAGTTCTGTCTCAAATGCATTGCATCAGTTAGTTTGAAGAACCTGGCCTAAAGAAATTAGATGAGCTTACATCATAGTCATAGGGCCTACATGAAGTGTAGTCATTAGGATCTGTATTATATTAATACAATTGTCTGTGTTCTAGGGCCCTGCCTGAGTAAGAAAAGAGAGATAGCCTGCCCATGTTCTTCAAATCCTGCACTACCCACAATCTTGAGATATGGCATTAGAGTGTGTATCCTATCCGGGTCTTCATGGTTGTAGGATTCTACATTATGGGGGCAAGTGAGCCAACCATGATCTTCAAATCCTGCACTACCACAGTTATAGGACTCGGGTCATTGTGGTCTTAGGATTCTTCATCATGGGGCATACCAAACCATAGTCTTGGAAACTTCACTGCCTCACAATCTTGGGACTTGGTGCAAAAGCAGGTCCTATGTAGGCAGTCATGGTGAAGAGTTCTACATGGATGGCTGATAAAGGTTGAATGTAATAGCAGTGATTTGTTTGATCACATAGCATGTCTGGCCATATTATGAGAGACCAGTATCATCATTAAGGAGAGGATGCAAGAGATGGGCATCCCAATATATAGTTGATAGGTGTCACTATGCCACTACTTAAGAATTTGAATCTCATAGTCTGAGAACTCAGCTCAGCAGTGACAGAGCAGCCCCGATGGAAAAGCTGTGTCTGGCAAAGGTGGATGCTTGCAACCTGACAGCTGTAAGAAGAGATGATAGGTTTGAAAGGAGCCATGCTTGAAAGAATGGAGATTATTGGCTTAGTAGAAAAGTGGCAAGTCTGGAGGGGATAGAGCTAAAAAAATTGGCATAATATATAAATGCCAGCCTGTGGTCCTCAAAACCTGTACTGCCACCATATATATCCTACATGGGTCTTCGTGGGCTGATTCTCATCATGGAGGTGAAGCCAAACCATGGCCATATATCATGTTGGCAAAAATCGACATCAAATGGCATCAGATAGCATCATAAAGTGGACAAGGCACCAAATGGCATGACCTAGACAGTTTGTTACAGACCAAGTCATAAAGGTTGAAGGGTAGCATGTGAGGCTAAGGTCGTCATTAGATAAAATATCCAGAAAGTTAGCATCCAGATATAGAGTTGATAGGCATCACTACTGCCCAAGAATTTGAATCTCATAATATGAAGACCCAGCTTTGGCAGCACTGGAGGCAGCCCCAATGCAAAAACTGTGTCTGGCAAAAGCAGATGCCAGAAGTCCAATGAGAGTGAGGAGAGGCCGTAAGCCAGATAGAAGCCATGTGCAGATGAATGGGTCATAGCCAGATCATCAGAAAAGGGGTAATTCAGGGAGACCTGAGAAAGAGAGAAAGAGGGCTTGGAGGAGGAGAATAGTGCATGGGCCTGGTAGGTGTATGGGCGATATAAAGAGTAATACTCTTGCAAAGTGGTTCAGTACAGGAATAACAAAGTGATGAGGAAGTAGGGCAATCAGTGGTCACAGGCCAATATAGAACAGATGTGAATATGTACCAGTGCAAGAATGTTAAGGTAACAGAGAAGTGAGGTGATGAGCAGTCATGAGCCAATATAGAACAGATGTGAATATGTGCCAGTGTGGAAATGTCAAGGTGGCTGAGAAGTGAGATGATGAGCAGTCGTGGGCCAATGTGGAACAGATGTGAATATATGCCAGCATGGAAATATTGGGGAAGTGGGATGATGAGCAGTCGCTGGCTAATGTAGAACAGATGTAAATGTGTGCCAGCACAGGGATGTCAGTGTGGCATAGAAGTCAGGTGACGAATGGTCATAGGCCAGTGTAGAGCAGATGAGAATATGTGCCAGCATGGGAGCAGCAAGGTGGCAGAGAAGTGGGGTGACAAGCAGTTGTGGGCCAGTGTAGAGCAGATGAGAATATGTGCTGAGCAAGGTGGCAGAGAAGTGGGGTGACAAGCATTCATGGTAAACAAGTGTGTGAGCAGCATAGACAGAGGGAGTGATGTGCAGTTGCAGTAGGTGAGTGCGTGAGCACAGACAGAGAAGGGGCAACAAGTGGTTGGTCTAGTCCAGTAGCTGTGGCATAAGGCAGCACCAATCTGAAGCTATAACCAGAGTATAGATAGGGATCAAGGCCAACCAACTATCATTGTAAAATTGCTTACCAAATGAGCAGGGAAAACAAAGGTGGTCAAGGAGAGAAAAAAGGTGCCAGAGAAGAGAAATAGTACATAGTAGGCCTGGAGGAGCCCAGAGATACTGTATCGAAATAGGTCTGACTTGAAGAAGGAGAGTGTCAGGATGGTATAAGTGGGAACAAAGATGGATGGATAGAAACCAATGTAGCCCTGAGAGATTTGCATGAGGGATTGTTCGAAGGGGTGGTCCCATGTAATTTTGCCAGGCCAGAGAAATCCAAAGTATGCAAGTATGATGGCCATGGTGAATATAATGCCATGTCAAGTGCCTGGTCAAAGGTTGTATATATTACAGTAAAATCATTAGGTGAAATGCCATCATTGACAGATGTGCTATGGGGTAAAGGTAAATGGTGGATGTGGCACTGCATTGCAGATTCCTTCTTTATAATGGTACCCAGTGGTAATGCTCGAAAATTTTGAAATAGAGGATAGGAGAAGGGGCCTGTGATATAGCTGGTGTGTGCTGAGAGAGTCATGGAGAAAAAGATAAAGATGATGAGGGAGGGTGTGCTGGGGTGGAAGGGAGAGCATAACAAGATCTGCTGATCCATCTGTATAATCCTATAAAGTGCATTCAAATGTGCTATGACATTTGCCACAGCAGGAGCATTGGTGTTGGTAAGGACATTGCTGGTGGCTGCTGTCAAGTAATAGGAAAGTTGATGGCACCAATATGATCAATGTAGTGAAAGCCTGGCACACAATTGGTGATGTATATGGTTGGTTGTATTGAGGAGGTCTGGAGGAAGAGGAGGTTCTCAAAACAGTGGGTAGAGAGGATGAGGAGAAGGTGTAAAGACATGAGCTTGCTATCCTGCAAAGCCCAAGCCATGTAAGCAGTACAGGAGAGGGGAGATGTGATCCATTGAGCATGAAATTCAGGGTGATAATTGAGAAGTGCCTCCCATTGGTAATCAACATTTAATCAAATAAAGTCAGAGATGTAATGAAAGAATCTGGTGGGGTCAGTGAGGCCTGGAAAAGCATTGTAAAGAATGCAGAAATATAGGTGCAGCAGCTGAGTAATGTGAGGAGGTTTGGAAAATCCTTGATGATCACAACCTCCCATGGGCATAGAATGTGAGAAAGAGTGACAGGATTGATTTCCTCAATGAAGTGAGAGTCATGGCAGAGAGAGAGCAGATGAGCTTCCTCAGATTGTGTGGGCAAAAAGTATTGTAGATGATAGTGTAGGGTTCACATTAGAACTTGATGAGAATAGAGGTATTATACACAGAAGGAAAAGGGAATGCACCTAAGGGCATTTCAAGGCAGCAATTGGGATAGACACTGCCATCATAGTTGTGAATGGCCTTGTAGCACTTGCCATATATGGAAAATGGGTGGGTGCTGGAAATGGAGGTGGGATTATGGGATAGAATAGAGCTCTGGGATGGGCCATATAGGAGACATCAGTAGTGAAGGTCTGGTGATGTCAGGAGCAGAACAGCCATAGGCAGATGGGATGGATGGAACTGTCGAGGGTACTGGGTGTCGGAAGGCCAACTCTGGTGTCTGAGGTATGAAATAATCCGAGACAGTAATACCTGAAACCTGACCAGAGACTGGATAAATGCCTGAGACCTGACTGGAGACCGAAGGAGCACCTAAAACCAAAATTGGCATGGAATAAGAAACAGACATCACCAGAGAGTAATCAGTGGGGCTTGGGTTTTTCCGAAGCAGTGACATAAGATGGTGATAATCTGGTCTTGCTTGGTGATATGGGCATCTTGGTCAGAGTCAGTAGGCATAGGCTGCAATGTGGAAGATGAGCCGGCAAGGTCAGGGGAAAGTTGGTAAATCAACAGCATTATTGTTGTTGGTGCATGTGACAATAACAGCCATTATGGCCTCAAGATCATGGGGTAAGGGGCATGTAGTAGAGTCAAATGTAATGCCATGTCAGTAGCATGGTGTCCTGGGAAGTCATCACCAGCAGTGCACAAGCATGCCATATATATGGTCATGCAGGATAGGTGTAGGTTGGGTTATGTGTATATTAGGTTATTTGTGTATGTTAGTTTTATGATGTATTATTATTATTCAAAGTAAGACAATAAATGTGTGAGTGAAATGCATGGAGTGAAAACCGTATGGTAGCAATTGAGCAGGATGGGAAGAGGTCAGGATGTTGGCGAACAATGATTGCATAATTGCTAATTATAAATGCATATGGCCTAATCGAGTAATACACGTCTTTAACGCGCTATCCCTTCGGGATCCCTTCATACTCTGACGTCTTAGAAACATCTGAGGTTATTGTGACTGTTTTTGATGTCGCGTCCAAGCGAAAAGCTGGGTCTTCCATCCTCTTCGCTCCCTACAACGAACACGAACAGCTCCCTACAACGAACACGAACGGCACGGTAAGTTGAGAGGTCCGTAGTTACAAAGTAGGAATTTGTTTTGTGGCTTACAAGATCTAAACGAGTACATGCAACTAATACCCAAAACCTTTCTTTTCTCGACCCTTAATAGTAACCCAGCCGTCACTTCCTTGCTTGCCTCGACAAGTGCAACCCAGTACTGTAGGAATTTCTTTGTGGCTTACAAGATCCAAACGAGTACATACCGCCAATACCCAGAATCTTTCTTTTTTCGACCCTTAATAATAACCCTACCGTCGCTTCCTTGTCACTTGCCTCGACGGGCGCGACCAGCAAGTGAATAAGTCTGTGGCCGCAAAGTAGGAATTTGTTTTTGTGACTTACAAGATCCAAACGGGTATGCGTGCGGCCAATACCAAGAACCTTATCCTTAATAGTAACCCAACCGTCACCTTTGTTGCCTCGACGAGCGCGAACATTCCAGTAAGTGAATAAGTCTGTAGCCGCAAAGTAGGAATTTATTTTTGTGGCTTACATGATCCAAACGAGTACATGCCGCCAATACCATGAAAGTTTTTTTTCGACCTTTGATTGTAACCTTACGTTCAAGATGAAAATCAATCCTGCTGCGGAAAACGACAACAACCATAAAGAGGGCGAGGAGGAGGCCCAAGCTGTCGGGGGAGTGAAGGAGGTAGGCATGCCTGCTCTTCGGTGACTTTGGACGTGATGTTGAGCGTTAAATCGATCTGATTCGATACGTATTATCCATGCATTTCGCTATTCGCAGGTCGTGGATGAAGCCGACGCCAAAACCCCTAACTTCGTCCCGGAAACGATTGGAGTTGATACCTGGTATTCCGGGTATCACTTCGTTCGAGAACTGGGAAGGGGTGGGAATGGCGTCGTATACGAGGCTCACGGCCCAAATGGACGTGTTGCCGCAAAAATCCTTGACAAAGACGGCTGCTCATCCGAGGGGATTTTGGAGTTACATGCCGAGGCTGAACGCAATCGCTTGATGTCGGGGCGCGATGGCTTCCTCAACATTTCTGATGTTATTGAGGACAGCCATCGCATCCTGCTTTTCATGGATTGCGCCGACGAGGACGTGCGTAACTCCCTCCACCAAATCCCCGATGACGAAAGCCACCGTGAGGACTTCGTCCAAACCATGTACCCTCAGATCCTGGGAGCGGTACAAGTCCTTCACTCCTTGAACTTGCAGCATAACGACATCAAGTGTGGTAACCTTCTCGTGCTGTGGACTTTGGGGAGGCCTGTGGTGAAGCTTATTGACCTGGGCTTCACGCGCTCCCCGGGAGAACAGCAGGGAGGGTCTATCCACCTGGGCACCCGTCCGTATATGAGCCCAGAGGTTTTCTCGAAAGACAAAGCCAAATGGAGGCCATATGCGGCGGATGTCTGAGCCTTGGGAATCGTTATGCTCGAGTTTGTTACCGGTACGAGGCCGTGGATGGAGGCATGCGATACTGATGCCTCTTATTCCGAATTTCTACGCGACAGGCACACCTTCCTCAGTCGCACCTCCTCGCTCACCTCCGGCGCCATTGATTTCCTGCTCCTGATGCTTGAACCGGATGCGAGCGCCCGCCCCAGTATCAAAGTGTTGGTGGAGGACTTTGAATCGCTGGGTGCGGTGTTCAAATCTGTTCAAGATAGGGTTGCGAAGGAGTACTCGGTCATTAGAAGTGATGACGCCACCCAGGCGCTCGACGCGTTACTTGTTCAAGGCGCGCCAAAGTCGGCGTTACTGCCCTCCTTTCTGCAACAGGATCCAGATGCAAGCGTAGCACCTGATCCGATCCTTAAGTCGCAGCACAAGACCGTGAACGCTAACCGGTTGTTGCCAGAAGTAAGTTGAAGATAGTTTGGAGATAGTGTAAGGCGTATAATGTATATCAATGCCAATTATATCTACATTGCCTCCCAGCAGACTGTCGCCAAAGCTGGCAAAGGGTGGAAAATTGTCCGCAAGCGGGCAAGAAACGATCAAGATGAGAAGGTCGATGGCGAGCCGGCAAGGATGGACCAAAATGCCATGGTGGAAGACGAGAAGGCAAGGGAGGCGCAAGACCTAAAGGTCGATGATGAGCGGCCGATAAAGAAGGTAAGCATTGGGGTTAGCTATATGTTGTGGTAATATTTGTAATGTATTAATCTCAACACCAATTATATTACCTTCCAGCGTGCTATCGCAGTGGGCGTCGAGGCGCTCGAAGTCAAGGCCGGAGAAGACCATCCGTTGGCTACAGTGACGATCGCACCTCATCCAAACCATACCGATCCAGCAGGCACTCTGGCGAAATCGAAGATGGGAATGGAATGGGCAATGAATGGAGGTTGGCGATCATTTAATTTGTGGTGTAAAGCGTTTTAATATGTGCAAGTTGAATAGTTTGTCCTTGCTTCATTTACATTACATACTTATTTTTGTGGTACATATGCAATGCAGGCCGTCGCCGCTGCCAACCTTGCAACATATCGTGTCGATGTATGAGGACTATTGTCGCCAGAAAAATGGCACCGGTTTGCAATATGAGCAATGCGAACATTCTGGAGAACGTGTGGTTGGCGAGCCTGTGGCTGAGTATCATGTGGTTGGGAAACGTAAGGTTGGCGACGATGAGGTTGGCAAATGTATATGAGATCATGAGGTTGGTCATCCTGAGGTTGATGAACGTGTGGTTGACTGATAGGCCGAACATGCGATACAGGGTAATAAATGATTTGTACCTTTCTTAATGATTGTAATTGGCGGCGTTTCTGGTAGTAAATGTAAGTTACGGGATTCACAGACGTTGGGTCGATAATATTATGATTTTTAATCTTCACTTCCGATTATGTTAAAATGGACAATGCATTCCTCCGTGCCATAATCAGCCATAAGTTCCATGTTGGCAAGGATGCTGTACCAGTTTTCGTTAGAGCCTTTATGGTTCATTGTCAGCTGAATTCGTTTCTCATGTCCTGGTGTCATTTTGGCTGGCACTATTTTCAGTTTAGGAAAAGGGGTAATTGAAACTGACTGATGATGGTCGCCAAACTCTTTTAGTCCGTCTGTTACTTGATGGGTTAGTTCGGTTGGTGTTTTTTTTTTTCTTTTTTTTCTCGAGGAAAGGGTGGTATTAAGGATGGCAACGTCCATGTTATTGGATCAAGACCAACAATCGGAATCTTGAGCCGTGGCCCGTGATTCGGAGTCGCGTCTTTATATTAGATCTCAAATACCTGTTATTCTTAATCCCTTTGACTTGATCTTGCAGTTCCGGTCTGTTGGTGACCTTAACCGCCATGTCAAACCATCATAACACATTATCATCTTCGATAGTTTCAGGCTCGCAGAGGAAGAAGAGGCGAACGGCTTGGGTCAAACCATCATCCATTGACAGCTCGCACCATTTATTATCATTTCTGGGGTTGCATTTTCTTATATCGATAGTAAGACCGTTGACCTTTCCATGAAACTCATTGAGATCGCTGAGAATGTATTTTGTATGTCCAATGACATTAATTCTGTCTCTGGCAACATTCGTTAAGAGTGCCAAATGGTCCGCTTACTTTAAGGAATACCATCAATTCCATCAATATCTGACCTATGGGTCGAGCAGTTAATTACTCTGTATTGCAATAATAACCTTCCATTTGGGGGTCATAAGTAGCATTGGTCATACAGCTAGATGTTTATCAGTTAGCCCATGAGCCAGTATATCTGCCAGATCAGAAAGCTGATAATGTTCTAATTGAATGTATTTTCTCTACTATTGCCACTCAGCTTGTAAGAACACTCTCTTTGTCTGCTTTAGCTCCAGCAGGCCAGAGCTTGGCAGTCTTTCAACTATTATCAATAGCATAACCATTATCAACTTTGTCTGACAGTTTAGTTTATCTACTTCATTCATACTATTTCTTATATTAGCTTGGATTCTACAGCTCACATCAAATGTTGAGTCTGCTTACTTTATTTCTAATACTGTACTATAACAAAACTGACTGCCAGAAGATTGACTGGCATTACTTAATACTGACAATAATCAGATTCTTACATAGTAGACTATCATTACTCTCATTTCTTATATAAATTACAAAAAACCTAAGGCCCATTCTTGATTTATCACTGTGGCTAGAAGCCATGTTCATTGTCCACAGTACTCTACTGTCCCTGAGTATTACTAAGCTGATATATATATTATATATCTCTCAGATTCTTATCTATATAGTATTTATTATAAAGATGATTAACAACTAGTATACCTGGGCAGCTTTGCAATGTTTTAACAACCAGGTATATATGTTTAAGGTCTTATTTTCTGACTTAGATATTGGCAACCCAGATGTATATATTATATATTTGAAACAATTGTGGGTTAGTCATCATTGACTCCACTGACATATCAATCCAATCACTATATCAACTTGGTGGGCAGTACAGAAACCTCAAAGCCTGCTTCAACTCACAACTTTCTATACTTTCAGTGCAGGATGTAGGGGCATATGGCCACTACCTACACCCAAACTCTGCTTCAGTATTCAATATTCTTAGTAAGACCAGAGGACTCTCTCTTACCTAATGGTACCATAAGCTCTATCTGTCAAAACTACAATAGTATCAGCTGCTATAGTAACTGTGGCTGGGCTCATATCTGTATCTTCTGCTATAGGTCTCACTGTAGTATATTATACTTTGCTTGATATAGCTAATCTTGCAGAACTGCCATCAGCCTCTCATCCATTAATCTTATATCATCTCAATGAGTGGTATCATACTCTCTATCTATATCCAAACTATTCTCTCATTCAGTTCCACCTATCTGGCTTACAACATTATTATGCTTATAGTAATAATTTGCACCCCAAACTCTGCATTGAACTCATTTCTGATAATCTTATATATATTTATTCAGTAAGAGATACTTATAAATAATATTCTTTCTGAACTTACTATATATATATATCATTATCTCAGACTATTTGCATCTCTCACCTCATTATCAAATTTTGTCTATTCTACAATACTCTCCTGAATACCATATCCAAGAAGTATTTACTCAGATTTTATATGATCCAGCACCTCTTCTTCTCTAAATATATCTCTGTCAATAATAGTATCAGTCTGAAGGAGTTTTCTATCCAGTATCAATTCAGTCAGTCATCCAACTTTTGCTAACTATTAGCCACTCAGTGATCTTTTGGAAGGCTAATATAGCATAAGTATTTTGATAATCCCAGTCTATTATTCCAACTAAGTGATACAAGATATTTGCTGGCTTATCTTCTTCTTTCTAGATATGTTTTTATTGTTTGGGCTATATTCAGTCTCATTTATCTTCATCTTTCCAATAGACTTGTTCATATAAATCTGCTGGCAGTTATATAATTACCCAAATCTGTAGTACTTTATTAATGATTTCATCTATTGCATATTCTATCTTAGTATATATATCATTTGTACAGTTCTATGGAATCTCATCTCAGTTCAGTCTCCTGCTCAAACTGTTCAAAGATATTCCACCAATGCCTTCAATTAAGTATATGGGTTTCTTACTCAATGCCCTGCACATGATGATCAGTCTCTTTATGGAAAAATGTCATCATATTCTTACCATGCTTGCAGAGTGGCTTACTCCTTCTGGCCAGCTCTCATCCAGCCACTTTTGTTCTCACCCCTACTCATAACATAAAGCTCAATTATTACTGGATTACCTTATGCACATTATTCAAATTCTATCTAATGGAAAAGTATTTTGTAATTCTGTTATTCATTTTATTTCATCCTGAAAACTGCCCTGTAGTGGCTATCACTATCCACTCAAGCAATTATAGTGGTTGCAGGATATTCTTTGCTTGTAGACAGGTCATTGTCTTCTCTTTCATACTAACTGGCTTGACTGTCAGATATTTACTAATGCCTTAGAGTCTCTGGATAGTGCTCTCAAATGAATCGAATCAATTCAAATTGAATCAAATTGAGGGTCATTCGAATCAAAATGAATTGGGGATTTTTCAATTCAAATCAAGTTCGAATTAAATTGAGGGTTTGATTCAAACCCTATTTTTTGAAATGTAATAACTCAACAAAAGCATGTGAAATTCAATTATCTTAGTATGTTATATTCCCCTATATAAGAGGAATTTAACAAGCTAAAGATCATTGAATTTGGATATGTATTCATTAAGTTATTAAATTTCGAAAAATAGGGTTCAATTGGACCTTGAATTAAATTAGCCTTTAATTTGATTTGAATTGAATTGAATTGGACCTTTGAATTAATTGAATTAAATTGAGTTTGGGTCAAATTCAATTTGATTTGATTCATTAGGAGTACTATCTCTGGGTACTGGTGGTTGATTTGGTCATTACTAATAATATACTCATTGGGATCTATCATTTTTTGACTGAGATAGCAGTTATGATATTTTCTGGAAGGAAATATTTGCTATCTGGATTTCACTCTCTATATGGGGCTCCTCATTTCATAGCCAGCAAGTCATTTAATAGTGTGATAGTCAGCCCTATATAGAATTATTATCAAATAAGTATACTTGATATTACTTCCTTATCAACAATCTACTTTATTGTATCACCTTATTATATCTCAACATTGGCTTTAACATTCAAGTTCAGTATATTACATTACCTTCTAATTTAGCTGATTCATTGTCTTGACTCTTTTACCTTCCATCCTATCTGTAGGACCTGGTTTCAATCTCAATGATATTCTTTTTTAGCTTTGTAATCATTACAAATCCTATCTCTACCAATAGTCACACACTCAGTCAGGAAGTCTTTGACCCAGCATCAACTTCCTTACCCATTTTCTCAGTGGATACAATATTGGCAAGGTTTTAGCTTTTCTCCTATAAGATGAGTTATTGAGCTATTGAGCACTATAGTTAACCAGTGATGGAAAATTGCACACCATGATCTCAGATCTGGCAGCCTATTAAGTAGCTCACTGGTAAGGCTCTGCACTTCTATACTCTAACCTCTCCCTATTCAATACTGTTTTGAAGTCAATCTGATTCTGTCTCTCACTATCATCAATCTTCCATTTACTTCAATACCTCTTTATTACCCAATAATATCTCCAGTCTATTCATCATTCACTGGATATCAGTTTCCCCTCCAGCACTACTATTTGGACAACTATGTATACTGCATTCTATGGACTAATGTGTATAGACAAACTTATAACTCAGAACAATATGCTGTTTAATCCATCCTGGCAGACATGCTGCTATAATTTTCAGCAGCATTGAGATTTTTTTTTTTTTTTTT
>RQIL01002699.1:0-13315 GCA_003951145.1 Jimgerdemannia lactiflua
TTATCTATTTTTCTAATAAATAGTTTGATATATAGAATTTGTATATAGATCTTTAAAAGGATCTTTGAGCATATAAATATTAAAGAGTGAAATCAGAACTCAGATTAGTGATCCTTTCTCCACTATCATACTAGTTATAAGATCTGGCAGACAATCTCTTTCTCTAACTTACAACTTCTCTATCTTGGTGTGGTTTGCTGTACCTGTTGCAGGGCAGTAAGAAGAAGGCAATGGTGATGAGTTGCCCCTCTTTTGGTATCAGATCAGTATTTTCTCTACTTTTTTGTAGTTCTGGTATCTTCAGCTATATCTGGGATATTTCTGTCTTGGTATGGCATCTTTTCCCTTTACCATCATCAATAAGATGTCATCTTGGTATGTCACAGGCTGCATAGGGAGTCAGCTGACCATAGGTGTAATGGTTCTGGTTTCTTAAATGAGGAAACAACTTGATTCTAGTAGTTCAAAGTAGCTCAAAGAGTTGCTAAGAGTTCAAGAAGATCTTATGGTTTCTGAAAGAAAATATTCTGAGCTTTATTCATGAGAACAGAGAGGATATTTATACAAGATCTGAAAGAAGGATCCAGAAGAATCTGAGAAATCAATGGAAATACCAAGAGAAAGATTCTCAGTAATGATGACAAATAAAGATCTGTAATATTCCATGACTAGCTAAGACTGAAACAGAAGTGACAAGAATATTCTAGCTGTGGCTTAGTGCCAAGAAAGGATTTCTAATCATTCAGAAGTTACTGGAAGGTTATAGAAAGTACTAGAAAGACAAAGAAAAAGAAATAAACCTAAAATATTACATCTCTCCCTTCTTAAGATTCAATGTTCTCATTAACTTCAGAAGATAATATAAGAAAATAAAACCAAAAGAAAATATGAATAAAATATATTGGCTCATTAGTAAGAACTGGCCATTCTTGTATAAGGTGAGAGCCAAAGTATCATCTTGATCAGATGAGAACTGGTTTGAACCTCATTAGTTGTAGGATTTACAGAGTTCTTCTGTGGATCTTGTTGCTGATACTGTATCCCTTAGAGTGCCCTGATGTATAATGTATCTGATCAGTACAATATATTGTCTACTATCCAAGGAGAGAACCTCATGGGCAGTCAATGAGTTTCTTTTTGCTTGAACTCTTGAATGAGGTCTTGGGAGTTCTTGAGATTGATGGCAGGTTCCTAGGTAGCATCATATTCAGGGTAGCCCATCCACTTGACTAGGTATTCTGTGTGATGATATTGGACTCATTTGTCTAAAATTTTCTCGACTTTATACTCAATGTGGTCTTCAACCATAACTGGTGCTAAGGGCATCAGAATTCGGCCAGAGTAAGGGGGTGACTGGTTCCAGGCCTTGAGTTGTGATATATGGAATACTGGATATATATGTATAGTTGTTGGTAGACTGAGATGGTCAGAGTAGGTAGAGACTTGCTCAGTGATCTTGAAAGGTCCAAGATACTTGGGCTGGAATTTGGCTGACTAGTGGTTAACTTGAGATTGGGCCTTGATGTTGTTGGCTTTGAGTAGAACCATATCTCTAATAGTATAGTTGACATCACATCATTTCTTATCTATATACTTAGCTTGATATTATTGAGCCTTTTGCAGATTCATAGTAGCAATCTTGAGAAGGAAATCCATTTTGTCAATAAGGTTCTGAGTGGTGGGGACTTGTGTATAACTGGATTGCTAAAATGAGACTAAGCTTGCAGGGGTCTCAGGATTTTGACTATATAGTAACTAAAAAGAGAAAAGACTAGTAGATGATTGGACTACATTGTTGTAAGTGAACTTAGCATAGGTCAGGTAGTGGTCCCAATCATCTTGCTCATAAGACACATAGTTTCTGAGCATTTGTTCAAGTGTTCTGTTCATTCACTCAGTTTGTCCATCAGTTTGAGGGTAGAAGGCAATGGATATAGTGATTTGAGTTCCAAGAGTCTTAAAGAGTACTTGCCAGAAGTAACTTGTGAATTTGGGGTCACAGTCACTAACAATTACTCAGGGAAGTCTATATTGGTGGAAGATAGACTTGAAGAAGATTCTTGTAATTTCAGGGGTAGTAGCATTGGTTGTGGTTGGCTCGGTGATTATAATCTTAGTGAGATAGTCCACAAATATGACAATGGCATCATAGCCTGATTTGGTTCATGGGAGTTGTACAATGAAGTCCATTGTGACTTGCTCAAACTTCTTGGTCGGAATTGATAATGGTTGTAGAAGATCAGTAGGTGTTTGATTGCTTGACTTATTTCTTTGACAAAGATTGCAACTTTGAACATACTTTCTGATTTCCTTGAGCACATTGGGCCAGTAGTAGTCTCATTGAATATTCTTGATAGTCTTCTCAGTTCCAAGATGACTAGCTAGTGGGGAGTCATAATGTTCATGAAGGATCTTGTATCGTAGTTCAGGGTTTGCAGGAATGTAGACCTTGTCTTAATAGTATATGAGATTGTTCTTGAAGGTGTACTTTTCCTTAAATTCCTTGGTATCCTTTTGTAGAACCAGAGGATCTTGTTCGTAAGTGGTCTTAATCTGGTTAAGGAATTCAGATACCACAGTGACTTGTAAGATGGCAGTGAGGTCGGTACAACTAGGGTTTTGCCAGGCTTGTAGATGATGTTTGGAGTAAAGGTCTGAAGTAACTGACTCCACTTAGCTTGTTGATGGGAAAGAGTTGGTTGGGTGTTGATGTACTGAAGGGATTTGTGATCTGTAATCATGTCGAACTCAACTCCTTCTAGGTAGTATCACTAGGTCTTAAGGGCATAAATGATTGCCAGAAGTTTCTTTTCATGAGTGGCTAACTTTTGTTCTGCAGGGGACAATTTCCTTGACTCAAATGTAATGGGTCTGTGTTCTTGACCATCATCTTGAGAGATGACTGTACAAATCATGAAGTTGGATGCATCAGTAGTAACTGTAAACTTCAAGTTTGGGTCCATGTTTTTAAGGACAGGTGTGTGGGTCAGGTGGTTCTTGAGTTCTTGAAAGGCTTGTTAACAGAAGGTGTCCCAGATATAGGGAACATAGTAGTCAGAGTTGGGTTCCTTTCACAGGAGGTTTGTCAAAGATTCTGCTATACCAGAGAAGTTCTTGACAAATTGATGATAGTATCCAGCCAGACCAAGGAAAGATCTAAGTTCGGTGAGACTTGCTGGTACAGACCACTGTTCAATTGGCTTGTATTTTCCTTGGGTCTACTTGGATTCCTTTGGCTGATACAATGTGTCCAAGATATTTGACTTGATCTTTGAAGAACTTATACTTCTTGAGCTTTGCATAAAGCTTGTGTTTACAGAGGATCTTGGAGACTTGTTCAAGATATTTGAGATATTCTTCTTCAGTGCTACTGAAGATCAGGATGTCATCAATGTATATAAGTACAAAGATATAGAGCTGATCCTTGAAAACAGTCTGTATGAGGTCTTGAAAGATTACTGGTACATTGGTGAGACCAAAGGCTATGACTAGAAATTCATATAGTCCAAATGATATCATAAATGCCGTCTTGGGTATGTCTTCTGGTTTGATGCAAATTTGGTGATACCCAGAGGTAAGGTCAATCTTGGTGAAGTATTTGGCATTCTTGAGAGCATCAAATATTTGGTCAATGAGTGGTAGTGGATAATGATTCTTGACAGTAATCTTGTTGAGTGCATGGTAGTCTATATATATTCACAAGATATCATCCTTCTTCTTGACAAATAAGACTGGGGAGCCAAAAGGTGACTTGCTTGGCTGAATAGCTCCTTGCTCGATGAGTTCATTGAGTTCTTTCTTAACTACTTCAATTTTAAGTGGTAATATGCAGTATATCTTCTTCTTGGGAATGACTGCATCTGGTACCAGCTTGATTTCATGATCATGGTCTCTTAATGGTGGTAGACCAGGTAGCTTGTCCAGAAAGACATCCTTATACTTGTTAGCAGTAGCTTAACACTTTTGCTGATTGACAGCTTCTTGTCTTCTTTCTTGGGTTGGATCAGTGCAACAAAGGCACAGGTAGCTTTCTTGAGAGCCTTCTTGAACTGAATTGCTGAAAGAGTTGCAATTGGAGTTTTCATCTAAGTCTTGTCTGGTTTGATTGTAATGTTGGCCCCATCTTGAATCAGGGTAACTTCATTCTTAGTCCAATTGATGTATGGATTGTATTACATAAGCCAGGGTTTTCCTAAGATCAGGTCATGATCTCCTAGGGGTGCTACTTCAAAATCTAAATGTTCCCAGTACTTCTGAATCTTGAGGGGAAGTTTAGTGGTGATTGAGTCAATTGGTAGAGTGGTGCCATCAGTAGTGACAACTCCACCATTCTTGCTGGCTGGCTTGGTGAGAATCTTGAGTTTGTCAATGAGGTTCTTGTTAATGAAGTTTCCAATAGCTCCACTGTCTATGAGGATGTCTAGTTCTTGACCTTTGACTAGATCCTTAAAGATGAGCATTGAGTTAGCTCGGCTCTTGGCTATACTAGTAACTTGATCAGTGCTATCAAAGCCTTTCTGATCTCACTTAGTTGATGACAACTTGGTGACTTCCTTGATGGTAGGTAGGGTGGCTCACTTCAGAATGAGCTATGCAATTCTATCACCTTCATTGACAGTATAAGGCTGGTCCTTGTAGTTGACTAGTAGGACTTGCATTTCTTCTTGTCAGGGTCAATGACTCCAGTACCGACATCCAGTGAGTGCTTAACATTGAGACCAGATCTTGGTGCAATTTTTACATAATATTCCTTGGGTATTTCAACTGCAAGGTCAGTTGGAATGAGCCATCTTTCATGGGCAGGAATAGTGACTTGTTGAACAGATTAAAGGTCTAAACTAATGGCTCCTTCTGACTGTACTTGAGGGATCTGGGCTTTGGGATTGACTCACATAAAATTGAGTATGACTTCTTGTTTGACTTATTGACCTTGAGTGTCTTTGGATAGGACTAGAATTCTCTTGGGTTTGGTGGTCTTCTTGGGACATTTAGTGACAATGTGGCCAGGCTGTCAGCAAAAGAAGCAGGCTCCAGCCTTCTTGAGGCACTCCTTTTCCTCGGGTGTAAGCTTGTTCTTGTTGATGGTGTCTAGATCCATAAGAGCAGGTCCAACAGTTCTGACTTTGGTTTTCTCCCTTCTGTGGTTGTTGTTGAATAGCAGTCTCTTCTACTCAAAGTAGTTGCCATAGGTAATGATATTGAATCTATTAGTAATTTTCATTGCAGTGTCTAGGTCTTTGGGTTCTTCTAGTTCAACATGAACTTGGATTTGTCTCTTGAGACCTCAGATATACTTGTCAACCTTCTTATCTTCAGTGACATAAGATAACTCCAGTAGGATAGATAAGAATTGTGCATTATATACTTGTATAGACTTGAGTTGTACATTTGCTAGGCAGTCTTGGTGCTATTGACAGGTTTGAATTGGCCTTGAATAGCATCTGAAAATTCACCCCAGACCTTGATTCGGCCAGAGAATCTTGTGTTCTGAATATGATTTCACCACCAGATTGCAGTATTTTTTTGGAGGAGTGTGGCAGCAAATTGGACTAGTACTGCTTTATCCAGATTGGTCAGTTCACCATACTACTTTAATTGGAAAAGCCAAGCATCAGTAGACAGTCCTCCTCTTTGGCCATCAAAGGTATCAGGCTTCTGAGGCTTGATGGTGACTGCAGTTGGAGATACCATTATAGGTGTAGGTGTAGACTGTGCAGGAGCCTTACCCTCCTTATTCAGTCATTCTTGAAGTTGGGAAATTTGGGCCAGTGCAGTGTGCAGCAGGCTTTCTAGAGTCTCAGATAACTGATTAGGAATTTCATTCTCTTCTTCTTGTTGGATATAGGGAGTATTCTGTGGGACATAGTTGTTGTAAGGAGTATTGCCCCAGTCATTGGCATTGTAATGTAGCAGATGCTAAATTTAGCAAGTACATCAGATTTCTTTATCTTGAATTCTTGTCTTCTCAACTCCCAGAGTCAGTAGTTCCATGAGACCAATTGTATCAAAGAGGTAATCCAAAGGTCCTTTATCAATATACTTATTCTTTATGCTAACACTTTCAATCTGAGGTTTATTCACTCAAAGATACTAGGTTATTTATACAGTTTTGCTAACTATGAGGTGGCTAAGTTATGACTACATTTTCTGTGAGTCAGGATTTACAACTGTAATCCTCTACATTTGCTAAGATTTCTACAATCATAAAAGATTTACATCTGTAGAGTTTTTACAGTTGCTAAAGTTCTGCAGTTGTAGAATTGACTGCTATACTATATTGGGAATCAGATTTGTATGCTATAATTAAATGTCTATTCTTCTGATTTTACTATTTTGGATCAACCATCACAACTTCCTCCTAAATAGGTAATTCATTCCTGAAACACCTTATTCACTCAAATTCCCAAGTCTCAACTATCTGAATCTCCTTATACTGCACAATCTGTGCCATCACATTCTCCCAATGTTATCTTCTAACCTAGCTGAAATCTCCTGGTAGTACTCCTCAGAACTGAGCTAGAGCTTGTTCATCATCCTTGAATAGTTGGTATATTCTAATAGCAATCAGGATCTGAGTGTGAGAGAGCTGATACTCATGAATCCAATCTTTCCCATCTATGACTGGTTTTGAATTTAGCAGTTGTCCCAACTTGAAGTATTCCTGGAACTCAGTTCTGTTCTGATAGGCCTTGAAGTGTGAGATCTGAGATAAGTGTGTATTTATCATACTCTGGATACTATCAAAAGATTTGTCCATTGTAAGTGGTTTGGTAGAGCACTACTGTCTTTCTATAGCTCTTTGGGCAGCACTAGTAATCTTGAGGGCTATAGCTATACTCTGTTGATTTGTCATGGTACTTCTTGAGCCAGTTTCAGTAGATAGTAGTGGGGATGATTGTGCCTATGAGCTTTCATAGCCAAAAGATAGTCCCTTTTATATCTTATATCAGATAAGGTCCTTCTCATTTGGGCTCCAGTTTTCTTGACCAAGAAGCTTCTACCATGTTCCAGTACACTAGGACTTTGTCTCCTATCTTGATAATCTCCAGGGGCTTGTGGGTTTTTTCTACATTGTTCCACTATAGTGCCTGTGCCTTGATGTAATCCTCTGCTCTTTTCCTAATTTGATGCAATCTCCATATCTCCATATCTATGTACATACTTTTAGAGTGCATCATTATTTACTGACAAACTTCCACTAGAACTTTCTTCTCTGAATAGCATTTCTCGTAGTATGAAGTGGGTGCTTTGTGATCAAATATCCTACAGAGTGGATAATGCTACTGGAAGATAGTGATCTCAGTTTCCATATTCATCACAGATCTTGGTAATGATGTTTTTGAGGGTCTTGTTGGTTCATTCTGCTTGTCTATTTCCTTGAGGATGATAGGCTGTGGTCTTGATATGTTGGATCTTGTACTTCTTATAGAAGATTTCATGGAACTGGTTGATAAATTCTATTTCTCTGTCTGTGGTAACTTGCTTTGGGGTCTTGAATTGACAGAGGATTTCTCTGTGCAAGAAATCAGCAATTGATTGTGCATTGGCTTCCTTGAGAGGTCCAGCTTCTACCCATTCTGTAAAGAGGTCTACAATTATAATGACATATCAGTTGCCTGTCAATGTCAGGGGTAGGGGGCTAATTACATTCATTGCGATGTGGGCAAATGGTATTGGCTCAATGTCTGTTAATCCAGGGGCTTGATTCTATTAGTCTTATTTCTACTTTTGGTATTTATAATAGGTTCTGACAAATTGCCTGATATCTTCTTCCATTCCTGGCCACTACATGGTTCTTTTTGCTTTGTCATATGTGTTGGTTCCTCCTACATGGCCTTGCTCATGTACTTCCTTCATCACTTGATTCTTCCAGTACTTGGGAATGACTAATTGCTATCCTTTCTTGAGTATTTCTCCATCCATTTTGAATTGTTTCCATATCCGATTAATAATTGTTTTTGTCCATTCTTCCAGATGCGGGGGCATCTTTTGCTGCTCCAGGTAGCTGATTATTCCATAGTACAGCTTCCTATTCATGATGATTTGGTAGGGGTTGGGTCCTTTGGAGTATCTGTGAGAGAGCATCAGCATTGGCATTGGTTCTTCCAGGGCAGTGGGTGATTGTGGCTAGTGCTCCCAAATGAATCAAATCAATTCGAATCAAATTGAATTGAGGGTCATTCAAATCGAATCGAATTGGGGATTTTTCAATTTGAATTAAGTTCGAATCGAATTGAATTTGAATCGAATCAAGGGTCTGATTTGAACCCTATTTTTCGAAATATAATAACTTGATGAATGCATATTCAAATTCAATGATTTTTAGCTTTTTAGATTCCCCTATATAAGAGGAATCTAACAAGCTAAATATTATTGAATTTGGACATGTATTCGTCGAATTATTACATTTCAAAAAATAGGGTTTGAATTGGAACTCGAATTGAATTAGCCTTTGATTCAATTCGAATCAAATCGAATTGGACCTTTGATTCGATCGAATCGAATCGAGTTTGGGTCAAATTCAATTTGATTCAATTCATTGAGAGTACTAATTGTGGCATCATATGCTTGTAGCTTCATGATTCATCTGGTATAGATTCCTTTTGGCTCACTGGTGGTAAGCAACCAGGTGAGTGCTGAGTGATCTGTCTGGATGGTGAAGTGTCTTCTGGCTAGGTAGTAGTGGAACTTCTCTATAGCCCAGATGACCGCAAGGTATTCCAGCTTATATGACTCATAGGACTGCTCAGCCCCATGAGTACCTCTGCTGAGATAGGTCACCACATATTTGGCACCATTCTTCTTTTGTACTAGGACAGCTCCAAGTCCCATTGCACTGGCATCTGTCTGCAGGATGAACTCTTGGGTCCAGTCAGATCTTCTCAAAATTGGGGTCTGTGTTAACCTGGTCTTGAGTTCATCAAAGGCTTATTGTTGCTGTTGGATCTACTGAAACTTGACCTCTTTCCTAAACAGATCATAGATAGGGCTGACAATATGAGAGAATCTGCAAATGAATCTCCTGTAGTAGGATACTAGTCCTATGAAGGCTTGGGCTTCAGTAATGCTTATGAGTATTGGGTAGACTGCTACTGCCTTGATCTTGGTGGAGTCTGTGTGTATTCTATTATAGTTAATAATATATTTGAGGTAAGTGATTTCTTCTTCTCCAAATTTGCATTTCTTGGGCTTGATGTAGAGGCTATACTTGTGAAGTTGTCTAAGAATTTTTCTGATATGTTCTAAGTGTTCCTCAGCTGTTCTACTGAAGATGATTACATTATCCACATATACCATCATCCATTTTTCCATGACATCTCTGAAGATACTATTCATCATTTACTGAAAACTTGCTGGTGCATTGTACATTCCGAAGGGCATGCAAAGATAGATATAGGTTCCATCAGGAGTGATGAAGGCTGATCTTTTGCTGGCTTCTGATGTAAGACCGATTTGATAGAATCCAGAGAACAGATCAAGAGTAGTGTAGAATCATGCCTTATTCTCCAATATGATGAGAATGTCACCAATATTGGGCAGTAGTTGTCTGTCTTTTTCAGTGACCTTGTTAAGTCTTCGGTAGTCTGTACAAAGTCTGGATGCAAATTCTCCTGGTTGGCTTCCTTTCTTTAGTGCAAGGACTATAGGTGATGACCAAGGGCTACTGGCTTCTTTGATGATCCCAGATTCCTCCATCTCCTTGATTTCCATCTTGAGCCATTCTCTATAAGCTGGTGGGATGGGATGGACCTTCTGATAAATTGGCTTTGTACTTCCAGTATTGACATCATGGTAGTATAGGGGCTCCTTAGTCTTGATGTCCTTGAAGTCTGTGGCCAATACATCTTCAAATGCATGCAAGAGGTTCTGCAATTCCTTTCTGAGAGAAAAGTTCCTTCTGATTATGTAGGTGTGTTTGTCTTGACTCTCCTCCTTCTTGTGCTCTAGTTTGGTAATCTTGGTTGCTGCAAAGACTTCTCTTCCTGTAGAGCCAAATCCAGCTCTTTCTTGCTCAGTTTGTCTGATATTAGAGACTTCTTTGATCCTTGGATTAAGGATAGGTAGAATGAGCATTTGTGCTAGCTGATTCTTCTTCCTTACTTTGAATAGAATTATTGAGTTATGGTTTCTTGCAAGAAGGAGGATTTCTCCTGTATAATCTGAATTGATAACTCTTCCTTCTATGGATATTTCACTTTTTGCCAAGCTACTTCTTGTCTTGAGGATCCCGATGTGGTTTAGTGGAATAGTTACTTCAATCTCAATCCCCAGAATGGTTATGGTCTGTGGTTCAAGTATGGTGTGTGTGGTAGTAGACAGGTCCATTCCAGCTACATTCTTTGATTTGTACTATGGTATGACTGCATCTGGGTAGATCCTTTGGATTTTGACTGTGATATCTTCCTCCTCATCATCACTATCATTTAATAGTTCTGGCAGTCCATCTTCAGGTTCCTCCTGATTCCTCTTATGTGTGTTGGTAATCTTCTTTACCTCGATGATCCAGGAATAGCAGTGATCCAAGTGTTGAGCACAGTACATTCTTTCACCATGGGGGCACCTTCCTTGTGGGGCATATCTATCTGTGATTTTCATATACTATTCTTCTTCTGTCAACTGCTTGCCTTTCCCTTTCCCTGTAGTGACCATAGGCCTCTTCTTCTTGTTCTTCCTCTATCTCAGGACAGACTTCTTTATGGATATTGATGGGAATTCTGATCTTCCTGCCTTGGTAGACAATCTGCATCTTCTGAGCACTGAGATCAATTATTACCTTGGCTTTGTGAAGCCATTGATTGCTAATAAGAATATTATAGTTGGTTGCATTGGTAATGATAATATCCACAGGAATGGTGGCTTTTCCAAACTTGATTGGGACATCTTGGATCTTTCCCAAGGGTGTTGCTCATATTCCATCAGCTATGACAAATACCAGTTTGGTGGCTTCCTCTATTTCCCAACCCAGGTGGTCTACTGTCTTCTTGGTGATGAGACATCCTCTAGCTCCAGTGTCAATGATGGCTTCAAAGACTCGGTCTTCAATCTGACAAGTGGCATAAGCTGATGTTTTCCAATTGTCTTCACTCTCTTCATCTGAGTCTTCTTGAGCATTGTTGGCTTCGATGATTCTCCAACCTTGATCTTTTCCAATATCTGAGATTCCTGTTCTCATTTGTTGTCTGAAGGTTGGGATTTCTGCCAGTTGGCCACAGGTTGTATTGACTTTTTGGTCTTTGAGGTCCTTGAAGATATCATATTTAAAGATCTTGGTCTTATGCAATTTCTGCTCCTTCTTTTCTTTACTTGATGGAGTAGTGTTCCAAATATATCTTTTACTGCCTGTTCTAGCTTGGCATCTTATTCCAGCTCCATGTTCTGGTCAGTCTTGCTTGGCTGTATTTCTTTTTTGATGGCTGCTTCTGACCTCTTTATTTATGCTTGGGTCTTTTTTAGAGGTCTGCCCACCAGCTTCTTGTAGGGGAAAGCTCAGTTGTCCTTCTTGCTTGAGGTGGCAGGATAAGCTTCCCATTTCTCCTGCTCTTTCTCTGATTCTCTAATTTCCTCAAAGGTGATGGTGTTTGCCTGTTCTTGATTTCTAGCTGTGTTACTTGGCTGAGCCTTATACTTGCTTTCTGCTATGCATTCTGAGGCATAATGGTCTTCTTCTTTATATTTGTAGCATGTTACTGATTATCTTTCATTTATGGCAGCAAACTTCATACTGGCTGCTTCTTGAACTCCTTGACTATATTGCTCAGATATATAGTCATTTCTGCAAACTGTTTGGCCAGTTCCTTCATTGGGTTAGCTTTTCTTAGTTCTTGAGGTTGTGGTTGTTGTTGTTGAGTATTTTTATTGAATATAGTAGTTGGGACTATGTGAGTATTCCTTAGTTCGATTTTTACTCCAGTTACTCTTTCCATTGTATGGCCTTGTGGGTGCCTGGCAGTCCAGTATCTTTGAGCATAGGTGACTTTTTATACCAGATCCAGTGCCATTAGAGTGAATTGGATGGCTAAAGTGATTTCTTGATAGATACCTTTCATAAAGGTATTTTCAGCTACCTGGTCTTGAACTGCATTAGAGTAGTCAGCTAGGACTATTTGATGCCAGATCCTTGTATAGAATATATTTGGGTCTTCAGTCATTCCTTGACAGATGGTATTCAATTGATCCTTGAGAGCTTGTTTGATTTCATTAGTATAGTAGGTGTTTTAGAGCCAAGTCTTCATAGCTAATAGTGTTGCTGGGTCATCAGCTTCTGTATGGTTAACTGCAGTGAAGGTGGTTCTTGCTGGGCCTCGAAGGCTTACAGGGAGTAGGACAACTTGCTGTATTGTAGTCAGAGTTCTGACTGCAGCATACTGCTCAAAATCATTGATGAAGATAATAATTGATTTGTTGGAGGTATATCTATAGAATACAGATGGTCTCATATTCATTTTGTCTGATGGTATTGTGTGGGTTCTTGTAGTGGTTGTTTGTTGTTCAGCTTGAAAGTGAGGGATTTGTCTTGAATCACTAGCCAATGGGCACTAAGTTGTAATGTAATAGATGCTAAGCTTGGCAAGTATATTGGATTTATTAATCTTGAATTCTTGTCTTCTTAACTCTTAGAGTCAGTAGTTCCATGAGGCCAATTGTGTCAAAGAGGTAATCTGAAGGTCCTTTATTGGTATACTTGTTCTTTATACTAACACTTTCAATCTGAGGTTTATTCACTCAAAGATACTGGGTTATTTATACAGTTTTGCTAACTATGAGGTGGCTAAGTTATGACTATGTTTTCTATGAGTTAGGATTTACAACTATAAATCCTCTATATCTGCTAAGATTTCTACAATCATAAAAGATTTACATCTATAGAGTTTTTACAGTTGCTAAAGTTTCTACAGTTGTAGAATTGACTGCTATACTATATTGGGAATCAGATTTATATGCCACGATCAAATGTTTATTCCCCTGATTTATTATTTTGGGTCAACCGTCACAATAGATATATGTAGAATAAATTGAATTAAATTGAATTTATCTCCAATTTGATTCAATTCAAAATATTCAAATTGAATTAAGGGTCAATTCAATTTGAAGTTTAATTTAAATCTAATTTTTTGAAATTTAATAACTTGATCAAAATATATCTAAATTTAATGAATTTGAAATAAATATTTTAAATCAATTAGACTCAATTAAATTGAATTAGGTCTTAATTTGATTTGAATTTGATTCAATTCAAACTTAATTTAAATTCAAAATCTCTAATTTGATTTATTTGGAAGTACTAGACACTATAGCAGAAGTAGTGCTTCTAATG
>RQIL01002710.1:0-13314 GCA_003951145.1 Jimgerdemannia lactiflua
ATATATTATAATGATGCCTTTGAATCTGGGAACATCAGAACCTGAAGACTGCTGTTACTTTGCAAGCCACTGACTACAAGTCATGACTCATCTATGACTCATCTTGATCATAAGATAATCTTCATCAGAAACTCATAATGACTCATAATGATCTCAGTGATATACTACTAACAATCAAGCAAACCTACTCTGGACCAAAGGAGAAGATCTTTAAGAATATAAAAAGGAGCATCAAGAAGAGATATAACAGTATCCACAACTAAGAAAACTTACTACAAACAAAATGTCTGTCTTCACCCACCAAACATCAAGGTCAAAGAGTCACCCTGGGCCATCTGTTTAAGAACAGATATTCAATAACATCAGAAGGGCCATGAGGCTGTACACTAGAAGGATTCTCAGTCTGAATCTCTATATAAAGAACCCCTATCACTACACTCTAAACTATTGTGAAATAGAAACAAGAATCTCAATGGCCACACAATGTCTTTTTATATAGCAAGAGTATGAGATGAGACACTATCTTCACTAAGAATTCTCAGAGACCAGCTATCAAGAAATTGCAGATACTATATACATAGACAGACATAAGTAGCAATTGGTTAGAAGAGTTCACCAAATCTTCAGACATGCTCCCTGGGCTATCCCAAACCTATAGTATGTTAAGACCTCTGATATTCAAGAGCTATTAAGCTACTGAGTGAACTACTTAGAAGAAATAGTAGCAGAAGAGGTCCAATCTACCATTCCAGTTAAGAGTGAAGAAGTATAAGACCTCTAGAACCCCCTCCTAGAAGACAATCTAGACCAGTTTATCCATGGTTTGATTGCTCTATTCCAAGGCCCCCCTCTGAGAATCTGTACCTCTCAGAACCCCACAGATGTTCCCTACTTTATAGAGGAAAACCTCATAGATTAGAGACTATAAGAGTAGCAAAAGTATTCCATGCCTTTCACCAATGATGATATCATCAGTAGTGATATCATCATTACTGACATCACTCCTCAAGACTAAGAAAATAGCTGCAACTCATTTATTTTATAGGAAGAAGACTTCAATAACCTCTTGGAAAGACATATAGACACCTCCTCCACACTCTCAGAACTCTTAACTGAAGTCAGTTCACTGATGGAAGTTGCAGAAAATGATTTGGCCAGACACCCTGAAGAAAATGAAAATGAGAAAGAAGATGATATAATCCCAGTCATACTAAACTTCAGGTTAAACAATGACAGTTCTATTAGCCAAATTTGATCTAGTTAGTTAGTTGCACAAATAGTAACTGCACTTTAACTAGCCTTATTCTACTAGTTAGTCACTTGACTTCCAAATCTGCACTAATTTAAAAGTAGGGAATTACTAATTACTTAGCCATGTACTTAGCAAAATCCATGTACAACTCTGTATAAATATCCCCCCAAACTACAGTAAATAAATCTCAGTTAATTGGCATTTATCTAAATGATAAGAAGTTTAGTATAAGATAAACCAACTTAAGTTTTTGAGAAAACTTTGGGAAAAGACTTCAAGAGTCAAGGATAACTCTTATTCAAGACCACTACTGAGTTTAAGAAAATCAACCACTACTAAAAAAGCTGCCAAGTTAGGAAATTGCCATCAGTTAAAGATACCACTTAATTTGAGAAGACTACCAATTTAAGGAAAACTGACTGCTGCTAAAGAAGCCACTGTCAAGTTAAGGAAATCACTACCTAGATACTCAAAAGACTCACCAGAAACTAGAATGACTACCTGCTCTCAAGTTAATTAAATATACAATATGAGCAATTGACTACTAACCTATAAACAATTACTGACCACTATTATGAGCTACTTAATTCAAGATCACTGTTGCCCTATGATTGATGACTAATCTACTCAGATTCTAGATATAAGTTCTCATGCATATTTGATTAAATACCCAGACTGCATAATATAAAGATCAATGACCACCTATATTTGGAACAAGATTGCCACTATGATTAATCAACTGACATTAATCACTCACTATATAAATCAAGCCTGTAAGGCCCTAGTGATCATTGCCAGGAACTCTCCTTTTTGTATGATCCATTGTCTATTGACTACTAGTTAATTGAGCCATATTTGAAAGCCCATTATTGACCTGAATCCCCACTCGACTTTCTGACCTTTTGATAATATTTTAAACAACACATCACATGACCACTGATCCAATAATTGACTGTAAATGTACTCAGATATAAGTCTGTACATCACAAGTGGTACATTGAGCTGTGCTTGAAGCTTATAGTTATACAAAATGCAATGCTACATTTTGGGGGCTTAACTGGCAATAGTTTTCTTAAAGACCTGACCTTTTGGCTTAAGAATCCAGCAGCTATTTATAGTGGAGAATCCAGGAGGACCTACTCAGCAACAAGACCAGGGTAAGCAACAGCCCTCTTCAGTAGAAAAGAAAGCACATACCATTATCAGGATAGTAGCCAGAACTCTATTCAGAAATAGTAGCCAGAAAACTGAATTAGAGGAAAGGAGTGATCCAGATTATGGTTTAACTTCAAGGAAAAGAAGACAACTCAGAGGACAACCAGAACCCCTCCAGATCCAAGACCTAGAAGAAGACCTTTCTGAAGAATACCAGACCCTAACTATAGGAAGAACTTGGATAGGAGTGACTACATCACAACAGCTATCAACTGAGCTACTCTACTAGACCAAGTATATTTTGAAACATCAGAAGGAGAGGAAGACTACCATCCATATAACTTAGAAGATGAGTTCAATCTATATCACCATTTAGACAGTTACGGAAAACTTTCAGCAAGGTGAACAGAACCTCATTACTTCATAACAGCAAGGGGCAGATGAGTTCAACACCAGTTATATCAGCCCTCTAGCACCTTCAATTACCCAAGCCCCTACTCTCTGGTCACTCACTCCCTACCACTATCTACAAGAAATAAGAAATACTAGCCCTCCTAGTGTCTCAGTATCCAATATTCACTATCAGTCTACCAGAGGACCCCCACTACCATCAAGAATCCCTACCTCAGTATTGATCAGAGGAGCCAGATATTCTACACCACCAAGACACTGCTCTCTGCCCACACTTTCTGTACATTGAGCACCTTTACTACCCCCACAAGAACTATTAAAGAATACTACCCCTGAACTAAACTCAGATAGTGAGAATAGTGAAAACAAGCCAGACATGAACTACTTATAGAAGTTCTATAATATAGATAATGAAGACATTGAGGAGTTTATCAGAGAAATCAAAGTATAAGCAGCTGCCAAGCAATGGGATGTAGAAAGAAAACTCAGTATTGTGGAGTCACTTTTGAGAGGCCTGGCCCTCCAAAGATACAATTAGGCCAGACAGAATAAAGGAGAAATCCACAGGACAGAATAAGATGCTCATCTTATATTATATGAAAATCATGTATAAAGATATACCATCCACAAGAACTGGCTCCATGCTCAGTTCAATGATCTTGAATGCCAACAAGAAGCATAAAAAGCTCTGATCTACATGACCCAAGCTGTCAATGAAACTCTGAAGAGTTTCTACCATCAGATCCAAGTACAGATAATCAAGGCAAACTTGCAGCCTGCAGTCCAACTGGCACTAGCTTCAACTACCTTTCTCATTGGTCTATACTCAGAGCTTAGGAAGCAAGTTATCAGAATGGGATATCAGAGTATTGAGCAGCAAGTTGCTAGAGCATAAGAATGCTGGGAAGCAGACTACAGACCTGCCCAACAAGTACAAGTTCACTATGAACCTGCTAGAGTTGAGGCCCTAAGATCCCAAGGAACTACAGTAGAATAAGAGAATGCATTCCTCAGAGCCTGGTTGGCCAACTATAAGAACAGACTCCCATCTTCAACTCCAGCCCAATTCAGTCAACAGCAACAGTAGCAGCCACCAAGAGTTCAGGAAGACCCCATAATAGTCCTCACTAAACAGATGAAAGATCTGACTATTGCAGTTGCTTAGCTGAAGAATCAAGGAGGAAGACAGCAAGACTATCATTGAGACAACTGGTCAAACTATCAGCAACAAGATAATAGAAGTTCATCTCAGGCACCATAAGTATTAGGTCCACCTGTAACAGGCTTCTATGCTCTAACATGCTTCAATTGTAGAAATCAGAGACACATCCAAAGATTCTGCCCAAAGCTACAGTCTACCCAGTCCAATGATAGAAATGTCAACCTCATTCAGATAGATGAAGAGACCTGCCAAATGGAAGAAGAAACAGCCTGGCTTTGAGAACAAGGAGACACCCCCTCATATTATAAAGTCTATCTCTCTAAGGTAACTTGGGAAGCAGTATCTGCTCAGACCAGAGAATGAGGAAGACTCCCAAAGACCCCACTCCTGCCACCATTGCCAGTAATGGTGTCAACAGACAAGCACTCTAGATATAGCTATTCCTCCTTGGATACTCTACAAGAGAAGGGTAAGAGAGTTAGAAGAGATACCCCCAAAGCAGAAGTAGGACCATCCAGGACAACCCCAAGCACTACTCTGCCTGACCACAAGGAAGATGAATACATGGGTGTAGAATCCTCAGCCAATGAGTTGCTCATCAGGAATGAAAAACCTTGCCCAGGATCTAGACACAGAAGGAGCAGCAAGTCCCATGAAGCAGCCTCTCTTTGGGAACATATCTGCACTCAAGATGCAGGTCTTTTAGTCAAGTAAGTCCTCAAGAATGCACCAGAAGTTAGGCAAAAATTCCTGAAGGAAGCTAAAGAAGATACCAAGAGACTTCCTATCTAAGGACTACATACATAAGAGTCCAGTATTATCTATGTAATACATGAAAATTGACATCAAGAATATCAATCTACAAGACTTGCAAGTGGAAAGGTGTATAGAGAAAATGCCTGAATTCTTATGACACTGGAGCAGCAGTCTGTATCATTACCCAAAAAATGCTAGAGAAAATTGGTTAGGGAATTGATGAAGGAACCAAAGCAAGAGTCATCATGGCAGATGGATCAGCATCTACCCCCCTTGGACTAGTGCAAGATATTTCTATTCAAGTAGGAAAAGTCTGCTTTAATGTTCCCCAAGCTATTGTGACCTCAGCAATCTCCTATGACCTAATCTTAGAAACAGATTGGATGTACTAAGTTGGAGCCAATGTAGTTGGAGCCAATGTAGATATTAGAAGACAACTTTTAGTCTTCACCATTCATGGACAGAAACACAAAGTACCCATCAAGTCAAGGGGATTATCAAGGAAAGCAAGTCAAGCCTCTGAGACAGAATAGCAAAGATATGGCAAAACACCCACCACTACTAAGGTTGAAGATGAAAGTGAAGCAAATTTCCTATAAGAATTAGGAAGTGACTTTGATGCCCCTAGAAATCAAGATAGTAAGACAGAAGAACCCTTTGTTAGAGTCATTGATATTGAAGGCCTATAAGTAAGAATTGATGGAGATAATAATGAAAGAGCAGCATGTGAGTTTACAGAACTATCCATACAACCACCACCTCTATTGGTAGAGAATCAAATTATGTGAGCCTTTTACCTAGATATGTATGAGCATTTCAACTGCTTCTACTCATCAAGAGATAATTGCAGCAACTGCCAAATCCTGAATATTAAGAAGGTTTCAATGTTAGCAATTGAGGATAAAGATAAATTGAGACAAGCACCAGTCCCCAGCCAAGCAACTCCAAAGACCTTCAAGAAGACTTATCAAGAACAACAAAAGGTTCTTTCCTGACAATCTATGGAGACTCTCATAATTGAAAAGGATAGCAACAGTTCCTACACTATTATCTGAGCCCTCCAGATTACCCTGCCCACCTATGATAAGTATCAGAAGAGATATCCCACCAGCAAGGAAGTCAAGGAGAGAAATAAAGGCTTTGTCAAGAAAGGATACTATAATTGTGGAAAGACCTTTACCTGTTACTGGTGTGAACATTGAAGCATCCATCTCAGTAAGGATGTCTACAAGAGCTGAGTCAAGAGAAAGGACCCCACTCTGCAAGAACCCTAAATTCACTAAATCTGCTGAAAATGTAAGGAAATCAACCATAAAGGAGATTGCAAAGCAAAGAACAAGACCACCATCTGGGACCTACCATTGGAAATTCTGGCTATCATCTATTGGCATTACTGCCTATATGAAGAAAATCAAGGAATCAATCTTGCCTTCACCCTTATGGAAGTCTTGGACCCTCTTGGAAGAACTGGATTCAATTACACAAGGAATCCAAAGACAGGAGCACACTGGTCATTCTTCAAGCTAGAGCAAATGAAGTTCTCACCCATAATTATAGCTGCTAGAGTACTATTTCTCAAGACTCAGCCAGTCATCCAAGTCAAGCTACTCTCACCTTGGGCCCAGCCCCCCCTTGCACAAATAGAAGGATTAGTTGGTTATGATCTCTGTCTTTCCTATCAAGCAGTAATCTGACCCAGAAGCATCAGGACCTTTGACCTTCAAATTATACTTGTCATACCACCAGGACTTTATAATCAACTGGTATTGAGATCATCTTTGGTAGCTGAAGAAATTACTATGGAAGGAGGAGTCATTGATCAGGACTACTGAGGCCCTCTCAAAGTCATCATCTGTAATAATGGAAGGACTCACTAAAACTTCAGCCCCTTGAAAGCTATCTGTCAAATCCTCTTTATCAAGACTTCACAGCCTACTATCCAAGAGGTAAAGCAACTGGACAGTACTAAGAGAGAACAAAAAGGCTTTAGAAGTACCAATAGAGACCACCAGGAACCACCCATTGAGGTTCATGTAGCAAGAGTAGCCCAGTTCAGACAAATGAGACCCTATATCTGCCACTCCATCTGAGCTAGAGAAGATATTATCCTGCAATCTTACCAGTAAAGAGGCCTTGATGTACACCTCCCAGTAGAAGCTGACAACTTGATATTTGTATCATCAATGGAGCTTCAAGAAAGATATCACCTACTCCTAGCAGAAGAATAAATTCATGACCAGATATCACCAATTCATATCTCTATCAGAAACATAGGCTTTGAGGTGATCACCATCTCCAAAGGAATAATACTGAGATATTTCGAACCACTGATAGACATCTATAAGGAAGAAGTCTTTGAATTTTTGAGAAATAGCAAGCTCTCTCTGGTAAGACTGATGGTACCAGAGAGGAAGACTCAGCAATCAAAGCTATTGATATTGAGACAACTCTAACCAAGGATCAGCAATAACAGATACAGGAGTTGATAGAAGAATATAAGATATTTACCACCATATACAATAACTTCTCTCTATATTAATACAGAGAACACCCTATATATTATAATGTACTTGGCTCAATAGAGGTAAATTATAAAGTTGGGTGGCTGTGTAGATTGGCTTGAGCCCCCAGTTACTTTGTCAAAAAGCAACAAAATGTTCAGATTTTATAGGTATACTGGTATCTAGTGATATAATATTTAACTTCTGGAGAATTCTGCATACAATTTTCTAATTTGGTGGTATTCTTGGGTTATGAGTGAGTGGGTAATTTCATATGACCTGAGTGGTTGGATTTCTCGAATTTGGTGGATTTCCTTAAAAGTGCAGGCTCTCTGGGAATCCGTGACTTGTGTAGCTAATTTGATGGATTTTCTTAAGAGTGCAGACTCTTCTGGAAATCAGGGATCAGATTCCTTTTCTGGCAGATTTCTCAGATGGTGCAGTCTTCTCAAATGATGCAGTTAAGTAGACAATATAGCTAAGCAGACAGTGTAGTCAAACAATGTGGGTTGAGTAAGGCAGTTAGAATGAGGCAGATTGGTAGAATGTAGCAGATCAGTGGATAAAAGATGGACTTCTTGAAAACAGTAGACTAAATAAGGCAGATTGACAGTATGTGGCAGATTGGTGGACAAAATGTAGAATGATGTAGATCAGTAGACAAAAACATAGACTTGAATGCAAACTCGAAAATGATAGCTTATTCCTTAAATGGCAGATCTCTTGAATGTGGACAGCAAAGTTATATCAGGACTGTTTTATTTGTATGAATGAATTCCCTGTGAAGGTGTGTTGGGACTAGCTTTGATTCCTTTAACTGGTGGACTTCTCTTCATGCTTATCTGACAAGTGAACCAAAAGGCAGTAAAGTTCTTCACTTGAACTTGGCAGTAAAACTGAGAAATGGCAAACTTCTTTATATCAGAAAGTAGACCAGAGTAGAAATGAAGGACTAATACTCACAATCTCCTTTTTAATAGTGGCTCATCAGTAGGTATATCTCTTAAGTGTTGCAATCCAATCTTTAGAATTAAGTGGCTTTTGGCAGGCATTTCTCTTAAGTGTGTTTGGCAGGCAGACTTGTCTTTTACTTTTGGTTTCAATTTCAGACTGAGGTTTATTCACTCTTATCTCTAGGGTATTTTATATATTGTGATTGCTACTTGGTTGCTATCTGGCTAATTATAGATTGCTATTTATGGTGTATTTGGGCAGACAGCCACTGTCCAGTAAATAGCTACTGTCTACATTATTTTCTTCTTTAGTTATCTAGTTATTTATACAGTTTTCTATAGCAATGATTGCTGTACTAGTTACTATGCTAAGTGTTCATATTATCTGGCAATAATTTGAGTAGTATGTTTTTGTAGTCTATTATATTAGCCCCCACTAAAGGATGGTCTGTCCCAGACTATCCTTTAGTTATCATTCCAGTAGGCATAAGTATCTTCAGCATCTATACCTGTACTATTATCTTCTGTATCTAGGTTACTCCATTCTAATTCTGGATCTTCTTTTTGTACTTTAGGGAACAGGAAGTTTACTTATTAGAGAGTACTCTGGAAGGTAGTCTCATTCATTTAGTGGATATTATTGAGATAGAAGTGGGACTATACTAGGGCTCTGACATTTCATTTGTATAGAGTATAGATTCATTTGGCAGTTCTTGCTTCTTGGCAGATTATATCAGCTGGTCCTCTAATATATAGCTGTTCTTGTAACAGTTGTCTGATATTGTAGAAGACTTGCAGATGATGGATCTGAAGCAATCTCTGGGCAATGGCAAGATTCTCTATGCTTCTGAATCAATTGTATTAGAGTTCCTTCAAGTTAGCAGAACTGGGGCAAGGGAATTGGCAGGGCTTAGAAGGAACTGAGAATGAGAGTCTAGAGGTATTGATCTATCCTCTGGGTCATGGTTTGTACAGGTATATCTTGAGGCAATTGATGTGAACTGGGGTTCTCAAGATATGTCCATCCATGCTTCTTATATAGATACTGGTTCCTCTAATGTTGTATATAAGATATGGTCCTTCTCATTTCAGTTCCAGTTTGGTGGCAAAGTTTGTTTCAATCATACTTCTCCAAACTAGGACTTGATCTCCAATCTTGATCTTCTGATCCTTCTGTTTCTGGTCATAATACTTCTTTTGTCTTTCCTGGGCCTTGATAATCTGATTTTGGGTATCTTTTCATAGCTGATCTCTTTTTTCAAGAAGTTTTCCAAGGTTCTCATAGTCAGCATTCCTGGTATTCTTGGCAAATATTATTTCAAAGGGCTTTTGTTTGGTTAAGGCAGTAGGAGTGTTTCAGATTTCCCATAGGATTTCAGGTAAACAGAGATTCCAATTGGTAGGATTAATCTTGGCAAGTTCTTTTTTGATAGTTTGGTTCATTCTTTCGATCATTCCATTGGTTTGTAGATGATAAGAGGTGGTCCTTTTTAGATGGATCTCATGAATTTGTACATAACTTGAAATTATATTATTTACAAATTCAGTTCCTTAGTCAGAGATGAGTTCTTCAGGGGGTTTATATTAGTGAGTGAGGTCATAAAGGTGTCCAACAATGGTTAGAGCATCTGCAATCTCCATAGAGTATGCTTCAGGCCATTTAATTAGATGTTTAACAAATACTAGGATGTATCTGTTTTATTTTGATATTATTAGTAAGGGTCCAATTATATCTACTCTCCATCTTTGGAAGATGTGAGTGGGTGGGGGAATTAGTTGTAGAGGGGCTTGATAGTTCTTCTTTCCTTAATACTTCTGGCAGGTGTCACATTTTTGAATGATATCTCAGACTTATGTTCTGAGGTGGGGCCAATGTTGATATTGTTTTTGAATCTTGTCTTCTGTATTTGTCTATCCTTGGTGAGCTTTCTGGTGTTCTTGTCAGATAAGGTCTTCTTGCTCCTTGATGGTCATAAGAACTTCTTTAAGAATATGGTTTTAAGGTATACCCTTCCTTTAGTTCATTAGGTCATGCAGGAGAGAATATCAACATTGTTGTAAGTTCTTTCTGCTTTGTGGATGATGTTGATTTCATAATCTTGGAGAATAATAATCCATCAGACAAGGATTCCAGTGGGGTCTTTTTGATACAATAACCATTTGAGAGCTGTATGGTTTGTGATCAGAGTGAACATTCTTCCAATGAGATAATGTTTGAACAGAGTGACCATCCATATAACTGTAAGACATTCCAATTTAGTACTTCCATAGTTAGTCTGCTGCTTGTTGGTGGCTCTGCTTATATAAGCTATTATATAGTACTATTTTTCAGATCCTTCTTATATAAGGATTGCTTCAAGGCCATTCTTGGATGCATTAGTATACAGAATGAAAGATTTCTGCAGATCTGGTCAGACTAGGATTGGTGCTGTGAAATTCTCAGTAGAATTCTATTTATATCTTAGGTAGAATCTCATGTAAAATTCTATCTGAAATTTGTAAAAATAACAAGAGTTTCACTGATAATATTTTAGATATAGTATCTATAGTAAAAGTAATTTTTATTAGGAGTTCCTTTTCATAAGTAGCTAGCTTTTGTTTGGCAGAAGATAATTTCCTTAACTCAAAGGTAATAGATCTGTATTCTTTGCCATCATCTTGAGAAATGACTGCACTGATAGCAAAGTTGGATGTATCAATAATATATAATTATAAATTTCAAGTTTGGATCCATATTTCTAAGGACAGATACATAGGTCAGATAGTTCTTGAGTTCTTGAAAAGCTTGTTGATAGAAGATATCTCAAATATAAAGAATATAGTAGTTAGAGTTGAGTTCTTTTTGCAGGAGATTTATTAATAATTTAGCTATGCTGGAGAAGTTCTTGACAAATTGATAATAGTATTCAGCCAGACCAAGAAAGGACCTAAGTTTGGTGAGGTTTGCTAGTACAGGCCACTGTTCAATAGCTTATATTTTTTTTGAGTCTACTTGAATTCTTTTGGCTGATATAATATATCTAAGGTATTTGACTTGATCCTTAAAGAATTCACATTTCTTGAGCTTTATATATAGCTTACATTCTTAGAGAATCTTGAGGACTTATTCAATATACTTGAGGTATTTTTCTTTAGTACCACTGAATATCAAGATATTATTAATATATATGAGTACAAAGATATAGAGTTGGTCCTTGAAGACAGTTTGTATAAAATCTTAAAAGATTGCCAGCACATTGGTGAGTCTAAAGACTATGACTAAGAATTCATAGAGTCCAAAGAATATCATAAAGGCAGTCTTGAATATATCTTCTAGCTTGATTTGAATTTAGTGATATCTAGAGATGAGATCAATCTTGGTGAAGTACTTTGCATTCTTGAGAGTATCAAATATTTGATTAATAAGTAGTATTGGATAATAGTTCTTAACTGTAATCTTATTAAATACTTAGTAGTCTATGCATATTTATAAGATATTATCTTTCTTCTTAATAAATAGAACTGAAGAGCCAAAGAGTGACTTACTTGACTAAATAGCTCCTTACTCAATAAGTTCATTGAGTTTCTTCTTAACTATTTTAATTTCAAATAGTAATATATAGTATATCTTCTTCTTAGATATAGCTGCATTAGATATTAGCTTGATTTTATAATTATAAGCTCTTGATGGTAATAGATCAGATAGTTTGTCTGAGAAGACATCCTTGTACTTATTCAGTAGTAGTTTGATACTTTCACTAATTAATAGCTACTTATCTTCTTTCTTAGATTGAATTAGTATAATAAAGATATATATAGCTTTTTTGAGGGCTTTTTTGAACTGAATTACAGAGAGAGTAGCAATCTGTGTTTTCATCTAAGTCTTATCTGGCTTAATAGTAATGTTGGCTCCATTTTGAATTAAGGTAACTTCATTCTTAGTTCAATTAATTTGTAGATTATACTATATAAGCCAGAATTTGTCTAGGATTAGATCATAATCTCTTAAGAGTACTACTTCAAAATCTAAATATTCTTAGTTACTTCTGAATCTTGAGAGGAAGTTTAGCAGCAATTGGGTCAATTGACAAAGTAGTGCCATCAGTAGTGACAACTTCACCATTCTTGTCAACTGACTTAATAAGAATCTTGAGTTTATTGATGAGATTCTTATTGATAAAGTTTTCAATAGCTCTACTATCTATAAGGATATCTAGTTCTTATTCTTTGATCAGATCCTTAAAGATAAGCATTGAGTTGGCTCAGTTTTTGACTATACTAACAACTTGATCAGTGTTATCAAAGCATTTCTGATCTTACTTAGTTAAATACAACTTAGTGATTTTCTTAATAGTAGACAGAGTAGCTTTCTCTAGAATGAGCTATGCAATTTTATCACCTTTATTGACAGTATATGATTGGTTGTTGTAGTTGACTAGCAGGACTTGCATTTCTCCTCAGAAGTTAAGTCAATGACTCTAGCATTAATATCCAGTGAGTACTTAATACTGAGGCCAGATCTTGATATAATTCTTACATAATATTCCTTAGGGATTTTGACTACAAGACCAGTTAGAATGAGCTTTCTTTTATGAATAAGAATGGTGACTTATTGATAGCTTGAAGGTCTAAAATAATGGCTCCTTCTGACTATAGTTAAAGAACCTAGACCTTGGGATTGACTTATATAAAATTGAGTACAACTTCTTATTTGACTGGTTGACCTTGAGTATCTTTTAACAAGACCAGAATCCTCTTGAGTTCAGTAGTTTTCTTGGGATATTTAGTAGCAATATGACCAAACTGTTGGCAAAAAAAGCAGGCTTCAGTCTTCTCGAGGTACTTCTTTTCCTCAGATATAAGTTTGCTCTTCTTATTCTTATTGATGGTATCTAAGTTTATGAGAGCAGGTCCAACAGTCTTGACTTTGATTTTTTCTCTTCTTTAGTTATTATTGAATAGGAATTTCTTCTACTTAAAGTAGTAACTATAGGAAATAATATTAAATCTATTAGTAATTCTCATTATAGTATTTAAGCTTTTGAGTTCTTCAAGGTTAACATAAACTCAGGTTTGTCCTTTCAGACCTCAGATATACTTATTGACCTTTTTTTCTTTAGTAACATAAGATAGCTTTAATAAAAT
>RQIL01002721.1:0-13295 GCA_003951145.1 Jimgerdemannia lactiflua
ACAGTCGCCGACGCCCTCAAGTTAACAAGTCAAGACGGACGAGCGAGCCGTCGACCTCCGTTTTCTTTACCCGCTGTGCCATAAAGAGAATTACCGACCATCACGCATGTTGATAATCGACCCGCATATTCAGCCTACGTTCGCCGCCTCAGTCAGCAAGTAATCGCCGCTAGGAGAATCCAATTATTATCCACTAAACAACCGAGCCATCGTCACCTTTCATCGACCACTAAACATCCGAGCCACGAGCCACCGCACCCGACCTTTATTGACAAATCGAACGAGCCGATCACGTGACCATCGCCGTATCCACCGCGAATCCATATCAATATACAGACCGCGCATCATCAAGTGGCACTATTGAGCCGAGCTTGAGCATATAGTTATACAAAACGCACGCCACAATATATAATACCTTTCTTTAATAAATCTTACAAAAAGGTATATCTGAAGTTCATATAATGTAAATTATATTAGAGAAAGATATTACTTAGACTCATACTATTGTTGTATACAAATTCAACTAAGATTAGTATTTTATCTCATTTATTCGGCTTGTATCTATAGAAAATACTAAGCATCTGCTTTAGGGTTTGATTGGTCCTTTCTCTCTAACCATCAGTCTGTAGATATAAGCCATAGATATCTTGAGTTTTATTCCTAGACTTTTGAAGAGTACTTGCCAAAAGTTGCTTGTGAACTTTATATCCCTGTCAGAGATAATTGCTATTGTAGTAGGCCACAGAAATCATACCATTCGAAATTGCTACTTAACCATATACCATATCAAGTGCACTAAGCAACCAAGACTGCTTTACTGCGCCAACCTATATAAATAACCAGGCATACTAAAAGAAGATATTTACCTATACAGGACCTGTACACTGTACAGCATCTATACACTGTACAGCACCCAAACACTTGTATCAGAACAGAAATACCTGACATAAATAGCATTCTATAATTAGCCAGATAGCAATCAGGTAGCAACCACAATATATAAAATACCCCAGACACAAGAGTGAATAAACCTCAGTCCGAAATTGCAAACACATTTCCACTCTGGTTCACTTTCCAATACAAAGAGAAGAGTCTGAAATTGAATCCAAAGCAAAAGACAAGTCTGCCTACAACACTTTGAGGGATACACCTGCCCAGAGCCACTTGGTCCAGAAAGGATTGCAACACTTAGGAGAAACACCCACTCTAGAGCCTCTTCTAGGAGATTGTGAGCTTGGTACCTCATTTCCACTCTGATCCACTTTCCAATACAAAGAAGTTTGTCAAGTTTAAGTCCACCTCTCAAAGCCAGTCATCCAACATAACTTTGAAGCCTGAAGAAGTCTGCTGCTTAAGGAATAAGCCGCCATTTTCGAGTCCGTTTTTAAGAAATCTGCATTTAAGTCTGCCGCCAGAAAAAGGCTGCTGTTTACAAGAGAAGTCTGCTGCCTTTTATCCGCCGATCCACCGCATTCTGCATTCGTCCGCATCGTTCAGTCCGCATCGTTCAACACTTCGCCCACCGATCTGCTGCGCTTTGCAGAATCTGCCTCATTCTGACCGATTCAACTGCATCATTCAAGTAAAACCACACTGTCCGCTTAAGCCGCATCGCCCGCTCAGCTGCATCGTCCGAAGATCGCACCTGAGAAGCCCACCGCATTTAGTTCGTCCGCCAGAAAAGGAACCTGATCGCCATCACGCCAGCAACCCGCATCCAGAACCCGCACCCTTAAAGGAAACTGATCACTGATTCCCAGAGAACCCACTCTTTTAAGGAAATCCGCCTGATTACCCAAGATCGCCAGGTCACACGAAATTAGTTCACCGCCTAAAGGAAATCCGCTTACACACAAAGGACCGTCAACCCAAAGAATGCCACCAAATTAGGAAATCACATGCAGAATTCTCCAGCTTGAATATTATACCACTAAACACTAGTATCAGCACCAACACCAGTACCAGACCTATAAAACCTGAACATTTTATTGCTTTTTGACAAAGTAACTGGGGGCTCAAGCCAATCTATATAGCTGCCCAACCTTGTAATTTGCCTTTATTGAGCCAGTGTAACATAGTGGACACTAAACTTCACAAGTATGTCAGATTTCTTTATCTTGAATTCTTGTCTTCTTGACTTCCAGAGTCAGTAGTTCCGTGAGGCCAAATGTGTCAAAGAGGTAATCCCAAAAATCCCTTTATCAGTATACTTGTTCTTTATGCTAACACTTTCGATCTGAGGTTTATTCACTTGAAGATACTGGGTTATTTATACAAGTTTTGCTAGTTATGGGGTGGCTAAGTTATGACTACATTTCTTATGAGTCAGTCTCTACATCTGCTAAGATCTCTACATCTGCTAAGATCTCTACATCTGCTAAGATCTCTACGGTTGCTAAAGTTTCTACAGTTGTAGAATGACTGCTATACTATATCGGGAATTGGATTTGTATGCCACGATCAAATGTCTATTCCCCTGATTCTTGTTACTATTTCAGGTCAACTGTCATAACTTCCTCCTGAATAGATGATTCATCCCTGAAACATCCTATTCACTCGAATTCCCAAGCCTCAACTATCTGAATCTCCTTGTACTGCACAATTTGCATCATCACATTCTCCCAATGTTGTCTTCTAACCTGGCTGAAATCTCCTGGTACTACTCCTTGGAACTGGGCTAGAGCTGGTTCGTCATCCTTGAATAGGTGGTATATTCTGGTAGTAATGAGGATTTGAGTGTGAGAGAGCTGACACTCATGAATCCAATCTTCTCTGTCCATAGCTGGTTTTGAATTCAACAGTTGTCCCAACTTGAAGTATTCCTGAAACTCAGTTCAGTTTTGATAGGCCTCAAAGTGTGAGATCCAGGACAAGTGCGTGTTTACCATGCTTTGGATACTGTCAAAGGATTCATCCATTGTAGGTGGTTCTGTAGAGCACCACTGTCTTTCTATAGCTCTTTGGGCAGCACTAGTGATCTTGAGGGCTGTGGCCGTACTTTGTTGATTTGCCATGGTACCTCTTGAGTCGGTTTCAGTGAATGGTGGTGGGGATTATTGTGCCTGAGGGCTTTCGTAGTCGGAAAGTAGTCCCTTTTATATCTTGCACCAGATAAGGTCCTTCTCACTTGGGCTCCAGTTTTCGTGACCAAGAAGCTTCCACCATATTCCAATACACCAGGACTTCATCTTCTATCTTAATAATCTCCAGGGGCTTGTGGGTTTTTTCCGCATTATTCCACTGCAATGCCTGTGCCTTGATGATATAATCCTCTGCCTTTTTCCTAATTTGATATAATCTCTGTATCTCCATGTCCACATGCTTCCAGATTGCATCATTGTTTGCTGATAGAACTTTCTTCTCTAAATAGCATTTCTCGTGGTATGTAATGGGTACTTTGTGATCGTATATCCCACAGAGTGGATAACGCTATTGGAAGATAGTGGTCCCAGTTCCCATATTCGTCACAGATCTTGGCAATGATGTTCTTGAGGGTCTTGTTGGTTTGTTCTGCTTGTTCATTTCCTTGCGGGTGATAGGCTGTGGTCTTGATGTGTTGAATCTTGTACTTTTTGTAAAGAATCTCATGGAACTGGTTGACAAATTCTGTCCCTCTGTCTGTGGTAACTTGCTTTGGGGTCTTGAATCAGCAGATGATTTCTCTGTGCAAGAAATCGGCAATTGATTGTGCATTGGCTTCCTTGAGGGGTCCGGCCTCTACCCATTTTGTAAAGAGGTCTATGATGACAATGATATATCGGTTGCCTATCAATGTCAGGGGTAGGGGACCAATGACATCTATTGCAATGTGAGCAAATGGTATTGGTTCAATGTCTGCTGATCTGGGGGCTTGATTCTGTTGGTCTTGTTTCTGCTTCTGGTATTTATCACAGGTCCTGACAAATTGCCTGATGTCTTCTTCCATTCCTGGCCACCACATGGTCTTTTTTGCTTTGTCATATGTGTTTGTTCCTCCTACGTGGCCTTGCTTATGTACTTTCTTCATTACTTGATTCTTCCAGTGCTTGGAGATGACTAATTGCTGTCCTTTCTTAAGTGTCTCTCCATCAGTTTTGAATTGTTTCCATGTCCAATTACTAATTGTTTTTGTCCATTCTTCCAGATGCAGGGGCATCTTTCACTGCCCCAAATAGCTGATGATTCCATAGTACAGCTCCTTATTCATGATGATTGTATGGGGGTTGGGTCCTTCGGGGCATCCATGAGAGGGCATCAGCATTGGCATTCGTTCTTCCAGGGCAGTGGGTGATTGTGGCATCATAGGCTTACAGTTTCATGATCCATCGAGCATAGATTCCTTTTGGCTCACTGGTGGTGAGCAACCAGGTGAGTGCCGAGTGGTCTGTCTGGATGGTAAAGTGTCTTCCAGCCAAGTAGTAGTGGAACTTCTCTACAGCTCAGATAACTGCAAGGCATTCTAGCTTGTATGACTCATAGGACTGCTCAGCTTCACGGGTACCTCTGCTGAGATAGGCTACCACATATTTGGCACCATTCTTCTTCTGGGCAAGGACAGCTCCAAGTCCTATCGCACTGGCATCCGTCTGCAGGATGAACTCTTGAGTCCAGTCGGGTCTTCTCAAGATTGGGGCCTGTGTCAATCTGGTCTTAAGTTCGTTAAAGGCCAGTTGCTACTATTGTGTCCACTGGAATTTAACCTCCTTTCTGAACAGGTCATAAATAGGACTAGCGATGTAAGAGAATCTTTGAATGAATCTTCTGTAGTAGGATACAAGACCCATAAAGGCCCGGGCTTCGGTGATGCTGGTGGGTACTGGGTATGCTGCTACTGCCTTGATTTTTGTAGGGTCAGTATGTGTTCCTTCATGATTGATGATATGTCTGAGGTATGCAATTTCTTCTTCTCCAAATTTGCATTTCTTAGGCTTGATGTAGAGGCCATGTTTGCAGAGCCTTCTAAGGATTTCCTTGATGTGTTCCAGGTGTTCCTTGGCTGTCCAACTGAAGATGATCACATCATCCACATATACCATCATCCATTTTTCCATAACATCTCTAAAGATGCTATTCATCATTCGCTGGAAACTTGCTGGTGCATTGCACATTCCAAAGGGCATGCGAAGATAGACATAGGTTCCATCTGGAGTAATGAAGGCTGATCTTTTGCTGGCTTCAGATGTAAGGCTGATTTGATAGAATCCTGAGAATAGATCCAGGGTGGTATAGAACTGTGCTTCATTTCCCAGCATAATGAGGATGTCACCGATATTGGGTAATGGTTGTCTGTCCTTTTCTGTGACCTCATTGAGTCTTCGGTAGTCTGTGCATAGTTTTAGTGCAAATTCTCCTGGTCGGCTTCCTTTCTTTGGTGCTAGGATGATAGGTGATGACCAGGGGCTGCTAGCTTCCTTGATGATACCAGATTCCTCCATCTCCTTGATTTCCATCTTGAGCCATTCTCTATAAGCTGGTGGAATGGGGTGGGTCTTCTGGTAGATCAGCTTTACATCTCCTGTATTGACATCATGATAGAATAGGGGCTCCTTGGTCTTGATGTCCTTGAAATCTGTGGCCAGTACATCTTCAAATATATGCAGGAGGTCTGCTAATCCTTTCCTAAGAGAGAAGTTCCTTCTGACTATATAGGTGTGTTTGTCTTGGCTTTCCTCTTTCTTGTGCTCTAGTTCGGTAATCTTGGTTGCTGCAAAGACTCCTCTTCCTGTAGAGCCAAATCCAGCTCTTCCTTGCTCAGTTTGCCTGATATTGGAGACTTCTTTGATTCTTGGGTTAAGGACAGGTAGGATGAGCATTTGTGCCAGCCGATCCTTCTTCCTTACTTTGAATGGAATTGTTGGGTTGTAATTCCTGGCAAAGAGGAGGATTTCTCCTATATAGTCTGAGTTGATGACTCCTCCTTCTATAGATATTTCACTTTTTGCCAAGCTGCTTCTTGTCTTGAGGATTCCAATATGGTTTGGCAGGATGGTTACTTCAATTTCTGTTCCGAGGATGGTGGTGGTCTGTGGTTCGAGGATTGTATAGGTGGTGGTAGATAGATCCATTCCAGCTGTATTTTCCGATTTGTACTGGGGCATGACTGCATCAGGGTGGATTTTTTGTATTTTGACCATGATATCTTCCTCCTCATCTTCACTATCGTCCAATAGTTCTGGTGGTCCATCCTCGGGTTCCTTCTGATTCCCTTTTGGCCTGTTGGTAATCTTCTTTACTTCGATGATACAGGAATAGCAGTGATCCAAGTGTTGGGCACAGTACATTCCCTCACCATGGGGGCACCTTCCTTGCGGTGCATATCCATCTGCGATTCTTGTATACCATTCTTCATCTGATAGCTGCTTGCTTTTTCCTTTCCTTGTAGTGACCATATAGGCTTCTTCCTCCTGTTCTTCCTCCATCTCAGGGCGGACTCCTTTGTGGACATTGATGGGAATTCTGATCTTCCTGCCTCGGTAGACAATCTGTATCTTCTGAGCACTGAGATCAATCATTGCCTTGGCTTTATGAAGCCATTGATTGCTGATGAGGATATCATAGTTGGTTGCATTGGTGACGATGACATCTACTGGGATAGTGGCTTCTCCAAACTTGATTGGAACATCCTGGATCTTTTCCAAGGGAGTTGCTCGTGTTCCATCAGCTGTGACAAATACCAGTTTGGTGGCTTCTTCTATTTCTCAGCCCAGGCGGTCTACTGCCTTCTTGGTAATGAGACATCCTCTGACTCTGGTATCAATGATGGCTTCAACGACTCGGTCTTCAATCTGATAAGTGGCATAAGCTGATGTTTTCCGATTATCTTCACTCTCTTCATCCGAGTCTTCTTGTGCATTGTTGGCTTCGATTATTCTCCAGCCTTGGTCCTTGCCAATATCTGAGATTCCTGTTCTTATTTGTTGTCTGAAAGTCAGAATTTCTGCAAGTTAACCAAAGGTTGCATTGACTTTTTGGTCTTTGAGATCCTTGAAGATATCATACTTGAAGGTCTTGGTCTTGTGCAACTTCTGCTCCTTCTTTCCCTCACTTGATGGTGTGGTGTTTCGGATGATATCTTCTACTGCTTGTTCTAGCTCAACATTCTGTTCCAGCTCTATGTCCTGGTCAGCCTCGCTTAGCTGTGTCTCTTTTTCGATGGCTGCTCCTGACCTCTTTGTTTGTACTTGAGTCTTCTTTGGAGGTCTCCCCACTGGCTTCTTGTAAGGAGTAGCTCAGTTGTCCTTCTTGCTTGGGGTGGCAGAGTAAGCTTCCCATTCTTCCTGCTCTTTCTCTGATTCTCCAATTTCCTCAAAGGTGATAGTATTTGCCTGTTCTCGATTCCTAGCTACATTGCTTGGCTGAGCCTTGCGCTTGTTCTCTGCCATGCATTCTGAGGCATAATGGCCTTCTTCCTTGCAGTTATAGCACGTTATAGAACATCTTTCATTCATAGCAGCAAACTTCTGCACCGGTTGTCTTTTGAACTCTTTGACTATGTCACTGAGATGTGTGGTCATTTCTGCAAACTGTTTGGCCAGTTCCTCCATTGGATCAGCCTTCCTTAGTTCTTGTTGTAGTGGTTGTTTTGTTGAGTATTCTGGTTGACTATAGCAGTTGGGACTATGTGGGTATTCCTTGGTTCTATTTTTACTCCGGTTATTCTTTCCATCATCTGCCCTTGTGGGTGTCTGGCAGTCCAGTATCTTTGAGCATAGGCAACTTTCTGTATTAAGTCCAGTGCTATTGGGGTGGATCGGATGGCTAGGGCGATTTCTTGGTGGATATCTTTCATAAGGGTATTTTCGGCCACCTGGTCTTGAACTGTATCAGGATAGTCAGCAAGGACTATTTGATGCTGGATCCTTGTGTAGAATGTATTTGGGTCTTCGGACATTCCATGACAAATGGTGTTCAATTGATCCTTGAGAGTTTGTTTGATTTCATCAGTATAGTAGGCATTTCGGAGCCAAGCTTTCATAGCTAACAGTGTTGCCAGGGCATCAGCTTCTGTATGGTTGACTGCAGTGAAGGTGGTTCTTGCTGGGCCTTGAAGGCTTACAGGGAGTAGGGCTACTTGTTGTGCTGGTGTTAAGGTCCTAACAGCAGCGTATTGCTCGAAATCATCAATGAAAGTGATGATTGATTCATCGGAGGTATATCCATGGAATATGGGTGGTCTCATATCCATTCTGTCTGGTTTGATTGTGTGGGTTCTTGTGGTGGCTGTTCATTGTTCAGCTTGAAAGTGGGGGATTCATCTTGAATCACCAGCCAATAGGCACCAAGTTGTAACATAGCAGACGCTAAACTTCACAAGTACATCAGATTTCTTTATCTTGAATTCTTGTCTTCTTGACTCCCAGAGTCAGTAGTTCTATGAGGCCAAATGTATCAAAGAGGTAATCCCAAAAGTCCCTTTATCGGTATACTTGTTCTTTATGCTAATACTTTCGATTTGAGGTTTATTCACTCGAAGATACTGAGTTATTTATACAAGTTTTGCTAGTTATGGGGTGGCTAAGTTATGACTACATTTCTTATGAGTCAGTCTCTACATCTGCTAAGATCTCTACATCTGCTAAGATCTCTACATCTGCTAAGATCTCTACGGTTGCTAAAGTTTCTATAGTTGTAAAATGACTGCTATACTATATTGGGAATTGGATTTGTGTGCCATGATCAAATGTCTATTTCCCTGATTCTTGTTACTATTTCGGGTCAACTGTCACACCAGGCACATTACACTATAGAGGCAAAATATATTATCAATAAAATATTATACTCTTTTCAGGACTATTACAGTAGCAGTGATTACAATAAAATGGGCCTGCTTACTGAAGTCATCTATGAAGATAACTTCCCTTTTAGTCTGAACAATAAAGTCTATTCTAATATAGTTTCAGTTCTGGGTAGATATTAGTAGAAGTTGAAGAGTTCCAGCTAGTGCTTGATTACTGGGTTTATATCTTTAGCAAATATTATAAGAAGCAATAATCCCTTAATGTTAGCAGTCATCTTAATCTAGTATAAGTCTTGGGTAATATATCAATATATATGTCTTATCAAAATCTATATAACTAACTATGAGTGCATTATATAATTTTTAAAGAATTTCAGATACATAGATAGAGATATTAGGAACTCATTTTCTTATATTATTAAGGTACATATATCTGTTTTGGATAGGGACATTCTTGTATACTGTGATAATATCTCTAAATCTAGTGATATCAGAATCTAGAGACTGCCGATACTTTGCAAGCTGCCAGCCATAAGTTATAACTCACCTATGACTCATCTTGATCATAAGATGATCTTCATCTAAACTCATAATGACTCATAATGACCTCAGTAGTATACTGCTCATAATCAGGTGACCCTACCTCCAGACCAAAGAAGAAGACTTTAAAGATATAAAAGAGAGCATCAAAAAGAGATATAACAGCAATTATAACCAAGAAGACTTACTACAAAATAAAATGCCTGCCATTTGCTAGACAGTAAGATCAAGGAGCCACCCTGGACCATCTGTTCAAGAACAGATTTTCAATGATATTAGAAGAGCCATAAGAATGTATATTAGAAGAATTTCCAGCCTAAATCTCTACATAAGGGACCCCTACCACTATACTCTGAACTGCTGTGAAATAGAGATAAGAATCTCTATAGCTACTGAATATCTCTTTATATAGCAAGAATATGAGATAAGACATTACCTCCACTAAGAATTCTCACAAGCCAGTCTTTAAGAAATTGCAAATACTATATGCATAGATAGATATGAGCATCAATTGGCCAAAAGAATCCACCAGATCTTCAGACATGTACTCTGAGCTAACTCAAATCTGCAGTATATTAAGATCTCTGACATTCAAGAACTATCAAGCCACTAAGTGGACTATCTGGAGAAAATGATAGCAGAAGAAGCCCAATCCACTATTCTGGTCAAAAGTGAAGAAGCACAAGACCTTTGAAATCTCCTCCTAGAAAACAACCTAGACCAGTTCATCTATAATTTTATTGCTCTATTTCAAGATTCTCTTCTGAGAGTCTGCACCCTTCAGAACCCCACAGATGTCTCCTATTTTATAGATGAAAATACTATAAACTGGAGGTCTCAAGAAAAGCAGCAAGATTACTCCATGCCTTTTACCAATGATGATATCATCAATAGTGACATCATTACTGCTAACATCATCTCTCAAGACCAAGACTTAGAAAATAGCAGCACTTCATTTATTTTGTAGGAAGAAGACCTCAACAACCTCCTAGCAAACTCTGAAGGCACCCTTTTACTACTCTCAGAACTTCTAACTGACCTCAGCTCAACTGTGAAAGTTGGAGACAATGATTTGGCCAGACACTCTGAAGAAAGTGGGGAAGAGGAGGAGGAGGAGGATGACATAATTTCAGTCACACTGAACTTCAGGTTAAACAGTAATAGTTCTATTAGCTAAATTTGTTCTAATTAATTAGTTGTACAAATAGTGACTGTACTTTAACTAGCCAAATTCATCACAAAACAAAGAATTAGCCTTATTCCACTAGTTAGTCACCTGAATTCCAAATCTGCACTAATTAGATAGTTGTGAATTACTAATTATCTAGTCTTATACTTAGCAGAATCAGTGCACAAATCTGTATAAATACCCCCCAAATTGCAGTGAATAAATCTCAGTCAGTTGAAGTTTGAAGTAAAAGAATTACAGAGAAACCACTTACTGCCTCCAAGAGACTAGATAATTCAGAGAACAAGATAATGACCTGGAGCAATGATTACTTGGAAGTTTGAGTTAAGGAAATTGACTGCTGCCAGAAAACCACTGAGTGAAGGAAATCACTGCCATGGATATTCAAGTTTCAAGATCACTGCCAAGCCAAGGAAATCACCACCCCAGATACTCAAGATATAAGTCAGTCAGTCAATTAATTTGAGAAGACTGCCACCTGGAAACTGCCAAGTTGAGGAAATCAACCCTGCCAATGGTATAAGATCAAGACCACTCGGACTGCATTCAAGACCTAGGAATTCAAAAGGACCCGCCAGAAACCCCCCCACCCTCAAGTTAATAAATGAACATACAATATGAGTGATCGAGCCATCCACTCATCTGAGCACCTGCTATTGACCGATCCATTGACTGTCAACATGAATGATTCCCAACAACCATCACCAACTGCACCTGCTGCACCATGAACTGTATATTTCAAGAGTTACCAACCAACTATCACATTAACTGCCCTGCTATATTAATTGACCCACTGTGCATTCAAGCCATGCACTGAGTATACAAGACCAGGAACTCCCACCAAGGATACTAGAACACCTGCCAAGTAATCACCAGGAATGCCCTTTAATACAAGATGACCTTTGACCCATGAATGATTGAGCCATTGACTGCTTTTGGACTTTGACAATGTCCTGAACAAACTGGATAACACATCACATGACCACCAACACCCAGAAACTGATGCGAATGCACTTGGATATACAACACATACTTCACTAAGTAGTACATTGAGCTGTGCTTGAAGCTTATAAACATACAAATCGCATACTATAATATCTTCTTAATAATATTATATCCTTCATTCAGAATTTGCTTAACAATCTCTTAGATATTTATATCCTTAATATACTCTTTCTTAACTTGAATAGACTGGTAACAACATTGCTGATTATAGTGAGGTCATCCTTTGACCACTTTGGGAAAGTGAATTGGCTACTTCATTTTTAGTGCCAGCAATGTACTTGATTTTGACATCAAAGAGTGTAAGGGTTTTCATCTATTATACTTGAAATTCTGTTAGAATTGATTATATTTGAATATATCAAAGAGCTTGATAGTCTGTCTAGAGAGTGAACCTTTTGCTAAGGAGAAAATATCAGTAATCAGATGATAGAAAAAAGTTCCTTATCTTGTATAGTGTAGTTTTTCTCATGCTCATTCAGTTTCTGAGATAAGTATGTAACTGGATATTTATATTGAATTAGAATGGCTCCAATAGTAATATTTAAGATATCTGTAGTAACTACAAATAGTTCTATTGAGTTAGAGCTGATTAAGATTAATGTATTAGTCAGTATTCTTTTGAGAGTATTTATGACTATAGTGCATTCTTCAGTTCATTCTTTCTCAATGTTGGCTCTCTTTTTATAGAGACTGGTGAGTGGTTAGATGATTGCTGGAAATTTATAAATTATCTATAGTATCCAGCTAGTCTATTGAATCATTATGAATAATTAAGGGTTTTTAGCATTGGTCAATAGTGAATTGTTTCAGTTTTTTTTAGATCAACAGAAATGCAATTTACTGAGATAATATGTCCAAGTTACCCAATTTTGTTCTGGAAAAAATAGTATTTCTTCTTCTTTGCTCAGAGCTTATTTTTATAAAGTATATTGAAAACCATCTATAGATATTATTAGTAACTAGAATTATTTATATTATATACTGGGATAATATTTATATATACTAGAACAAATACTTCAAGATATTTCTAAAATATATCATTCATTAGTATCTGAAAAATTACTGTTACATTGGTAAGACTAAATAGTATCATATAGAATTTATAGTGTCCAAATCTTGTTTAAAATGCTGTCTTTAGAATATCTTCTTCCTTGATGTAAATTTGGTAATATCCAGATATGAGATTGATGAGTAAGAAAATCCTGGCATTATATACTTAGTCAAGTAGTTCATTAATTCAATGAAGTATGTATCAGTTCTTGATAGATATATTATTAAGTACTTAGTAATAATATATATATATTTTGAACAAAAAGGATTAGTATACTATATGGTGACTTTGATGGACATATGAGGCCTTTTTTGGACAGATCTACTAATTAGTCCTTAAGAGTTTCTATCTCTAGCTGAACTAGTTAATAGATTCCATAAAAGAGAGAAATAGTTTTGATACTATACTCTATAGCTCAGATGGGTAGTAGTTCTTGGAGTTCTTGAAAAATATCTTTATATTCTTGAATTAGTTCTTAAAGACTTTATCTTCTTCATCCTCATCCTTCAGTAGTTCAGAGATATTATCATCATTAGTATCTTCCACTGATAATTTCTTGAAGTACATATAAAGATATGTGGCTCTGGTTTTTGAATAAGTTTTTTTTTTTAAATGGAAAAGATAATATTATACTTGGGTTTGGCTTTCTGCTTAAGTTGTTCTGAATGTAGCTTGATATCTTCTAGAGAGATTGTATTAGTTTGTTAATTGATATAGAGATTCTCTTATATGAGTCAAGATTTCTAAGAATAAAATTATATCCTAGAAGGTATATAAGATGGAAGGTTTGTTTT
>RQIL01002732.1:0-13295 GCA_003951145.1 Jimgerdemannia lactiflua
TTCAATGATCTTTAGCTTGTTAGATTCCTCTTATATAGGGGAATCTAACAAGCTAAAGATCATTAAATTTGGATGTGTATTCGTCGAGTTATTACATTTTTAAAATAGGTTTCAAATTGGATCTCAATTTGATTCGAATTTGATTCGATTCGAACTCAATTTGAATTGAAAAATCCCCAATTCAATTCAATTCAAATGACCCTCAATTTGATTTGATTTGAATTGATTCGATTCATTTGGGAGCATTACTGAAGGTTATATAAGAAAATAAGATCAAAAGAAATTATAAATAAAATATATTAGCTTATTGATAAGAACCAGCCATCCTTATATAAGGTAAGGACCAAAGTATCATCTTGATCAGATGAGAAATAGTTTGAACCTCATTAGTTGCAGGCTTTGCAGAGTTCTTCTATAAATCTTATTTCTAATACTATATCCTTTAGAGTACCCTAATGCTTAATGTATCTAATTAGTACAGTATGTTATCTACTATTCAAGAAGAGAACCTCATAAGTAGTTAATGAGTTTCTTTTTACTCAAATTCTTAAATGAGGTCTTGAGAGTTCTTGAGATTGATTGCAGATTCCCAGATAGTATCATATTTGGAATAGCTCATCCACTTAACTAGATATTCTATATAATAGTATCAAACTCACTTATTTAAGATTTTCTTGACTTTATACTCAATGTAGTCTTTGACTATAACTGGTGCTGAGAGTGTTGAAATTTGGCCAGAGTATGCTAGACCTTGAGCTATAATATATGAAATACTGGATATATTTATATAGTTATTGGTAGATCAAGACAATAAGATCAGATAGAGACTTATTCAGTAATCTCAAAGGGTCCAAGATACTTGGGTTGGAATTTGGCTGACTGGCAGTTGACTTGAGATTTGGCCTTGATATTGTTGGCTTTTAGAAAAACTATATTACCAATATTATATATGACATTTCACCATTTCTAATCTGCATACTTAGCTTGATATTATTGAGTCTTTTGTAGATTTTTAGTAGTAATCTTGAGAAGAGAATTCATTTTGTTGATAAGGTTCTGGGCAGTGGAGATTTGTATGTAACTGATTTTCTAGAATGGAACTAGGCTTGCAAGGGTCTTAAGATTTTGACCATGTGGTAAATGAAAAAGAAAAAGACCAATAGATGATTAGACTGCATTGTTATAAGTGGACTTGCCATAGGTCAGATAGTGGTCTCAATTATCTTGTCTATAAGATATATAGTTCCTGAGCATTTGTTTAAATATTCTGTTCATTCACTCAGTTTGTCTATTAGTTTGAAAGTGGAAGGCAGTAGATATAGCAATTTGAGTTCCAAGAGTCTTGAAGAGTACTTGCTAGAAGTGACTTGTAAATTTGGGATTATAGTTACTGACAATTACTTGAGGAAGTCTATATTGATAGAAGATAGTCTTGAAGAAAATTCTTATAATTTCAAAAATAGTGGTATTGATTGTAGTTGATTTGATAATCATAATCTTGGCAAGATGGTCCACAAATATGATAATGACATTACAGCCTAATTTGATTCATAGGAGTTATACAATAAAGTTCATTGTAATTTATTTAAACTTTTTGGTCATAATTGACAATAGTTGTAGAAGATCAGTAGATATTTGATTGTCTGACTTATTTCTTTAGCAAAGATTATAGCTTTGAATATACTCTTTGATTTTCTTGAGCATATTTGGCCAGTAATAGTCTCATTGGATATTCTTGATAGTCTTCCCAGTTCCAAGGTAACTAGCTAGTAAGAAGTCATAGTATTCATAAAGAATCTTATATTATAATTCAGAGTTAGCAGAAATATAGACCTTGTCTTAATAGTATATGAGGTTTTCCTTAAAGGTATACTTTTTCTTGAATTTCTTAGTATCCTTTTATAGAACCAGAGAGTCTTATTTATATGCTATCTTGATCTGGTTAAAGAATTTAAGTACTATAGTAACTTATAAAATAGTAGTAAGGTCAGATCTTCTTGAGAGTACATTTGATATAATCAGGGTTTGCCAGACTTATAAATGATGTTCAGAGTAAAGGTCTGAAGTAATTGACTCTACTTGGCTTGTTTATGGGAAAGAGTTAGTTGAGTATTAATATACTAAAGGGACTTGTGATCTGTAATTACATCAAACTCAACTTCTTTTAAATAGTATCACTAGGTCTTGAGAGGATGTATAATGGTCAGGAGTTTCTTTTCATGAGTGGCTAACTTTTGTTCAGCAGAAGATAATTTCCTTAACTTAAAGGCAATAGGTCTGTATTCTTGACCATTATCTTGAGAGATAACTACACTAATAGCAAAGTTGGATATATTAATAATAACTATAAACTTCAAGTTTAGGTCCATATTTCTAAGAACAGGTGCATAGGTCAGATGGTTCTTGAGTTCTTGAAAAGCTTATTGGCAGAAAATATCTCAGATATAAGGAACATAGTAGTCAGAGTTGAATTCCTTTCATAAGAAATTTATTAATAATTCAGCTAAACTAAAGAAATTCTTGATAAAATGATAGTAGTATCTAGCCAGACCAAGAAAGGACCTAAGTTTAGTAAGATTTACTAGTATAGGCCACTGTTCAATGGCTTGTATTTTCCTTAGATCTACTTGAATTTTTTTCTAATATAATGTGTTCAAGATATTTGATTTGATTCTTGAAGAATTCACATTTCTCGAGCTTTACATATAGTTTATATTCTCAGAGAATCTTGAGGACTTATTCAATATATTTGAGGTAGTATTCTTCAGGATGTCATCAATATACATATATAAGTATAAAGATATAGAGTTGATCCTTGAAAATAGTTTGCATAAGATCTTGAAAGATTGCTGACACATTGGTGAGACTAAAGGCCATGACTTAGAATTTATAAAGTCTAAAGGATGTCATAAAGGCAGTCTTAAGTATGTCTTCTGTCTTGATTTGAATTTGGTGATACTTAGAGATAAGATCAATCTTTGTAAAATATTTTGTATTCTTGAAAGTATCAAAAATTTGATTAATAAATAGTAGTGGATAATGGTTCTTGACTATAATCTTATTAAGTGCTCAGTAGTCTATACATATTTGCAAGATATTATCTTTCTTCTTGACAAATAGGATTGGAGAGCCAAAGAGTAACTTATTTGGCTAAATGGCTCCTTACTTGATAAATTCATTAAGTTTCTTTTTAACTATTTCAATTTCAAGTAGTGATATACAGTACATTTTCTTCTTAAGTATAGCTACATTAGATATCAGCTTGATTTCATAATCATAGACTCTTGATAGTAGTAGACTAGGCAGTTTGTCTGAGAAGATATCCTTATACTTATTCAGCAGTAGTTTGATACTTTTACTAATTGATAGCTTTTTGTCTTCTTTTGTAATAGTTCTGGTTTCTTAAATAAGGAAGCAACTTGTTTCTAAGTGCTCAAAATAGCTCGAAGAGTTATTAAGAGTTCAAGAAGATCTTGTGGATTTTGGGAGAAAATATTCTGAGCTTTATTTGAGAGAACAGAGAGGATATTTATACAAGATCTGAAAGAAGAATCCAGAAGGATCTGAGAAATCAATGGAAGTGCCAAGAGAAAGATTTGTTGACAATGATGACAAATAAAGATCCGCAATGTTCCATGAAGTTCTGTGACTAGCTAGGACTGGAACAGAAGTGACAAGAATGTTCTAACTGTGGCTTAGTACCAAGAAAGGATTTCTAATCATTCAGATGGTACTGGAAGGTTACGGAAAGTACTAGAAAGACAAAGAAAAAGAAATAAACTATGCTAAAATATTACATCTCCTCCTTCTTAAGAATCAATGTCCTTATTGAATTCAGAAGATAACACAAGAATAAAACCAAAAGAAAAGACAAATAAAATATATTGGCTCATTGGCAAGGACCAGCCATCCTTGTATAAGGTGAGGGCCAAAGTATCATCTTGATCGGATGAGAACTGGTTTGAACCTCATTAGTTGCAGAGTTTACAGAGTTCTTCTGTGGGTCTTGTTTCTGATGCTACATATATCCCTTAGAGTGCCCTGATACATAATGTACCTGATCAGTACAGTAGGTCATCTACTATTCAAGAAGAGAATCTTACAGGCAGTCAATGAGTTTTTTTTTGCTTGAACTCTTAAATGAGGTTTTGAGAGTTCTTGAGATTAGCAGCAGGTTCCCAGGTAGCGTCATATTCAGGGTAGCCCATCCACTTGACTAGGTATTCTGTGCGATAGAATCAGACTCATTTGCCTAAGATTTTCTTGACTTTGTACTCAATGTGGTCTTCAACCATAACTGGTACTAAGGGTGTCAGAATTCGGCCATAAGGGGGTGACTGATTCTAGGCCTTGAGTTGTGACACATGGAATACTGGATGTATATATATGGTTATCAGTAGACTGAGATGGTAGGAGTAGGTAGAGACTTGCTCAGTGATCTCAAAGGGTCCAAAGTACTTGAGTTGAAATTTGGCTGACTGGCGGTTGACTTGAGATTGGGCCTTAATGTTGTTGGCTTTGAGTAGAACCATATCTCCAATAGTGTAGTTGATATCATGATGTTTCTTATCTGCATACTTAGCTTGGTGTTGTTGAGCCTTTTGCAGATTTGTGGTAGCAGTTTTGAGAAGGAAATCCATTTTGTCAATAAGGTTCTGGGCAGTGGAGACTTATATGTGACTGGATTGCTGGAATGAGACTAGACTTGCAGGGGTCTCGGGGTTTTGACTGTATAGTAACTGAAAAGGGGAAAGACCAGTAGATGATTGGACTATGTTGTTGTAGGCAAACTCGGCATAGGTCAGGTAGTGGTCCCAATCATCTTACTTATAAGACACATAGTTTCTGAGCATTTGTTCAAGTGTTCTGTTCATTCACTCAGTCTGTTCATCAGTTTGAGGGTGAAAGGCAGTGGACATAGCAATTTGGGTTCCAAGAGTCTTGAAGAGTACTTGCCAGAAGTGATTTGTGAATTTGGGGTCACGGTCACTGACAATTACTTGAGGAAGTCCATATTGGCAGAAGATAGACTTGAAGAAGATTCTAGCAATTTCAGGGGTAGTGGTATTAGTTGTGGTTGACTCGGCAATTGTGATCTTGGTCAGGTGGTCCACAAACACGACGATGGCATCATAGCCTGATTTGGTTCATGGGAGTTGTACAATGAAGTCCATTGTGACTTGTTCGAACTTCTTGGTCAGAATTGGCAAGGGTTGTAAAAGACCAGCAGGCATTTGGTTGCTTGACTTATTCCTTTGACAAAGGTTGCAGCTTTAAATATACTCCTTGATTTCCTTGAGCATATTGGGCCAGTAGTAGTCTCATTGAATGTTCTTGATGGTCTTCTCAGATCCAAGGTGACCAGCTAGTGGGGAGTCATGATGCTCATGAAGAATCTTGTATCGTAGTTCAGAGTTGGCAGAGATGTAGACCTTATCTTGATAGTATACAAGGTTGTTCTTGAGGGTGTACTTTTCTTTGAATTCCTTGGTGTTCTTTTGTAGAACCAGAGAGTCTTGTTTGTATGCCATCTTGATCTGGTTAAGGAATTCAGGTGCCATGGTGACTTGTAAAATGGCAGCAAGGTCAGGCCTTCTTGAGAGTGCATCTGGTACAACTAGGGTTTTGCCAGGCTTGTAGATGATGTTTAGAGTGAAGGTCTGAAGTAGCTGACTCCACTTGGCTTGTTGACAGGAAAGAGTTGGTTGGGTGTTGATGTACTGGAGGGATCTGTGATCTGTGATCACATCGAACTCAACTCCTTCTAGATAGTGTCGCCAGATCTTGAGAGCATAAATGATTACCAGGAGTTCCTTTTCGTGAGTGGCTAGCTTTTGTTCCGCAGGGGACAATTTCCTTGATTCAAATGCAATGGGTCTGTGTTCTTAACCTTCATCTTGAGAGATGACTGCACCAATTGTGAAGTTGAATACATCAGTAGTAACAGTGAATTTCAAGTTCAGGTTCATATTTCTAAGGACAGGTGCATGGGTCAGGTAGTTCTTGAGTTCTTGAAAAGCTTGTTGACAGAAGGTGTCCCAGATATAGGGAACATAGTGATCAGAGTTGGGTTCTTTTCGCAAGAGGTTTGTCAAAGATTCTGCTATGCCAGAGAAGTTCTTGACAAATCGACAGTAGTATCCAGCCAGACCAAGGAAGGACCTAAGTTCAGTGAGACTTGCTGGTACAGGCCTCTGTTCAATGGCTTGTATTTTCCTTGGGTCAACTTGAATTCCTTTGGCTGATATAATGTATCCAAGGTATTTAACTTGCTCCTTGAAGAACTCACACTTCTTGAGCTTTGCATAAAGCTTGTGTTCATGAAGGATCTTGAGGACTTGTTCATTGCCACTTAAGATTGGGATGTCATCAATGTACACAAGTACAAAGATATAGAGCTGATCCTTGAAGACAGTCTGCATGAGGTCTTGAAAGGTTACTGGCACATTGGTGAGACCAAAGGCCATAACTAGAAATTCATATAGTCCAAATGGTATCATAAATGCCGTCTTGGGTATGTCTTCTGGTTTGATGTGAATTTGGTGATACCCAGAGGTCAGGTCGATCTTGGTAAAGTGTTTGGCATTCTTGAGAACATCAAAGATTTGATCGATGAGTAGTAGTGGATAGTGATTTTTGACAGCAATCTTGTTGAGTGCACAGTAGTCTATGCACATTCACAAGGTGTCATCCTTCTTCTTGACAAATAGGACTAGGGAGCCAAAGGGTGACTTACTTAGCTGAATGGCTCCTCGCTCAATGAGTTCATTAAGTTCCTTCTTGACTGCTTCAATTTCAAGTGGTGACATGCAGTACATCTTCTTCTTAGGAATAGCCACATCAGGTACTAGCTTGATTTCATGATCATGGTCTCTTGATGGTGGAAGACCAGGTAGTTTGTCTGGGAAGACATCCTTGTACTTATTCAGCAGTAGCTTGACACTTTTGCTGATTGATAGCTTCTTGTCTTCTTTATTAGATTGGATCAGTACAACAAAGACACAGGTAGCTTTCTTGAGGGCTTTCTTGAACTGTATTGTCAAAAGAGTGGTAATTGGAGTTTTTGTCTGAGTCTTGTCCAGCTTGATCATAATGTTGGCTCCATCTTGAATCAGGGTGACCTCATTCTTGGTCCAATCAATATATGGGTTGTGTCATATAAGCCAGGGTTTGCCTAAGATCAGGTCATGATCTCCTAGGGGTGCCACTTCAAAATCTAAATGTTCCCAGTACTTCTGAATCTTGAGGGAAAGTTTAGTGGCAATTGAGTCAATTGGTAGAGTGGTGCCATCAGCAGTAACAACTCCACCATTCTTGCCGGCTGGCTTGGTGAGAATCTTGAGCTTGTCAATGAGGTTCTTGTTGATGAAGTTTCCAACAGCTCTACTGTCTATGAGAACATCTAGTTCTTGACCTTTGACTAGACCTTTGAAGATGAGCATTGAGTTGGCTCGGTTCTCAGCTATGCTAGCAACTTGATCAGTACTAACAAAGCCTTTCTGATCTCGCTTAGTTGGAGACAACTTGGTGACTTCTTTGATGGCTGGCAGAGTGGCTTGCTTCAGAATGAGCTATGCAATTCTGTCACCTTCATTGACAGTATAAGGTTGGTTCTTCTGGTTGACTAGTAGGACTTGCATTTCTCCTTGGAAGTCAGGATCAATGACTCCAGCACTGATATCCAGTGAGTGCTTGACACTAAGACTAGATCTTGGTGCAATTCTTGCATAATGTTCCTTGGGTATTTCGACTGCAAGGCCAATTGGGATGAGCCTTCTTTCATGGGCAGGAATAGTGACTTGTTGGATGGATTGAAGGTCTAAACCAATGGCTCCTTCTAACTGTGCTTGAGAAATCTGGGCCTTGAGATTGACTTGTATGAAATTGAGTACAACTTCTTATTTGACTTGATGTCCTTGAGTATCTTTGGACAGGACCAGGATCCCCTTGGGTTCGGTAGTCTTCTTGGGACATTTTGTAGCAATGTGACCAGACTGTCGGCAAAAAAAGCAGACTCCAGCCTTCTTGAGGTACTCCTTTTCCTCAGGTGTAAGCTTGTTCTTCTTGTTCTTGTCGATGGTATCTAGATCCATGGGGGCAGGTCCAACAGTTCTGACTTTGGTTTCCTCCCTTCCGGGGTTGTTGTTGAATAGTGGTCTCTTCTGCTCAAAGTAGTTACCATAGGTAATGACATCAAACCTATCAGCAATTTTCATTACAGTGTCTAGGTCTTTAGGTTCTTCTAGTTCAACATGAACTCAGGTTTGTCCCTTGAGACCTCGACCTCGGATGTACTTGTTGACCTTCTTGTCTTCAGTGATATGAGATAGCTCCAAAAGAATTAACAGAAATTGTGCATTGTATGCTTGTATAGACTTAAGTTGTTTGACATTTTCCGGGCAGTCTTGTGTGACCTTGGTGCTGTTGACAGGTTTGAATTGGCCCTTGATAGCATCTGAGAATTTGTCCCAGGTCTTGATTTGGCTAGAGAATCTTGTATTCTGGACATGGTTTCACCACCAGATTGCAGTATTCCCTCGGAGGAGTGTGGTGGCAAATTGGACTAGTACTGCATCATCCAAATTGGTCAGTTCTCCATACTGCTCCAATTGGAAAAGCCAAGCATTAGTAGACAGTCCTTCTCTTTGGTCATCAAAGGTATCAGGCTTCTGAGGCTTGATAGTGACTGCTGTCGGAGGTACCATTATGGGTGCAGATGTAGACTGTGTAGGAGCTTTGCCCTCCTTCTTATCTAGATGTTCTTGAAGTTGGGAAATTTGGGCCAGTGCAGTGTGCAGCAGGCTTTCTAGAGTCCCAGATAACTGAGTAGGAATTTGCTATTCCTTCTCTTCTTCTTGCTGAGTGTAGGGTGTATTCTGTGGGACATAGTTGCCATAAGGGGTGCTGTAGGTGTTGTTGTCCCAGACATCAGCATTGGGGTCCATGGACATGGTGTTTGACTAGTTCTTAAGAGGTTTCTTGTTTAGGCAAGGTGTAACTTAACCATTGCTACCAAGTGTAATGGTTCTGGTTTCTTAAATGAGGAAGCGACTTGTTTCTAAGTGCTCAAAATAGCTCAAGAGTTATTAAGAGTTCAGGAAGATCTTGTGGATTCTGGGAGATAATATTCTGAGCTTTATTTAAGAGAACAGAGAGGATATTTATACAAGATCTGAAAGAAGGATCCAGAAGGATCTGAGAAATCAATGGAAGTGCCAAGAGAAAGATTTGTCAGCAATGATAACCCACAATGTTCCATGAAGTTCTGTGACTAGCTAAGACTGAAACAGAAGTGACAAGAATGTTCTAGCTGTAGCTTAGTGCCAAGAAAGGATTTCTAATCATTCGGATGGTACTGGAAGGTTATGAAAAGTACTAGAAAGATGAAGAAAAAGAAATAAACTATGCTAAAATGTTACATCTTTCTTAGATCAGATTAGTATAACAAAGGTATATATAACTTTCTTAAAGGTCTTTTTAAACTGAATTGCAGAGAGAGTAGCAATATGAGTTTTTGTCTAAGTCTTATTAGGCTTAATAATAATATTGACTCTATCTTAAATTAATATAACTTTATTCTTAGTTCAATTGATTTATGGATTATACTAAGTAAGTTAGGATTTGCTTAGGATCAGATTATGGTCTCCTAGAGATACTACTTCAAAGTCTAAATATTTCTAATACTTCTGAATCTTAAGGGGAAGTTTAGTGATAATTGAGTCAATTGGTAGAGTGGTGCTATCTATAATGATAACTCCACTATTCTTATCAGCTAGCTTAGTGAGAATCTTGAGTTTATCAATAAGGTTCTTATTGATAAAGTTTCTAACAGCTTCACTGTTTATGAAGATATCTAGTTCTTGTCCTTTGACTAGACTCTTGAAGATGAACATTGAGTTGGCTTAGTTCTTGGCTATACTAATAACTTGGTCAGTACTACTAAAGCCTTTCTGATCTCACTTAGTTAGAGACAACTTAGTGACCTCCTTAATGATAGACAAAGTGGCTTTTTCTATAATAAGTGATATAATTCTGTCACCTTTATTGATAGTGTATGGTTGGTTCTTGTGATTGATTAACAGGACTTATATTTTTTCTTAAAGGTTAAAATCAATGACTTCAGTACTAATATTCAGTAAGTGCTTAATACTGAGACCAGATCTTGATGCAATTCTTACATAATATTCCTTGGATATTTCAACTATAAGGCCAGTTGAAATGAGTCTTCTTTCATAAGTAGGAATGGTAACTTATTGTATAGACTAAAGGTCTAAACCAATAGCTCCTTCTGACTATTGTTAAGGAATCTGAGTTTTGGAGTTAACTTGTATGAAATTGAGTACTACTTCTTATTTAACTGGCTGACCTTAAGTGTCTTTAGATAGGACCAGAATCCTCTTAGATTCAGTAGTCTTTTTGGGACATGTAGCAATGTGGCCAGACTGATAGCAAAAGAAGCAGGCTTCAGTCTTCTTGAGGTACTTCTCTTCCTTAGGTGTAAGTTTGCTTTTCTTGTTCTTATTAATGGTATCCAAGTCTATGAGAGTAGGTCCAATAGTCTTGACTTTGGTTTTCTCTCTTCTGTGGTTATTATTGAATGAAAGTCTCTTTTGCTCAAAGTAGTAATTATATGAAATAATATCAAACCTATTAATAATTTTCATTATAGTGTCTAGGTACTTGAGTTTTTTAAATTCAATATAAACTCAGGTTTGTTCTTTCAGACCTCAGATGTACTTATCAATCTTCTTATCTTCAGTAACATGAGGTAGCTCTAGTAAGATAAATAGGAATTATACATTATATATTTATATAGACTTAAGTTGTTTGAAATTTGCCAGACAGTCTTATATAGCCTTGGTGCTATTGACTGGTTTGAATTGGTCTTGAATAGTATCTGAGAATTTACTCCAGGTCTTGATTTGGCCAGAGAATTTGATGTTCTGGATATAATTTTGCCACCAGATTGCAGCATTTTCTCAAAGAAGTATAGTAGCAAATTGGACTAGTATTGATTGGTCAGTTCACCATACTGCTTCAATTAAAAAAGCCAAGCATCAGTAGATAGTCCTTCTCTTTAGCTATCAAAGATATCAGGCTTCTGAGGCTTAATTATAACTACTATCAGAGATATTAGTATTAGTATAGATATAGACTAAGCAGGGACCTTATGGTCCCTTTTGTCTAAGCAGTCTTAAAGTTGGGCAATCTGAGTTAATGCAATCTACAAAAGACTTTCAATAGACCCAGTTGATTAGTTGGATATCAGCTGTTTATTCTCTTCTACTTGCTAATTATAGGTAATATTCTGTAAAATATAGGTATTATAAGAGTTATTATTCCAGCCACTGGCATCTATGGTGTTGTGACCTAGTATATTTTGAGAGGTTTCTTATTTAGATAAGACATAACTTAACTGCTACTACCAAGTATAACAGTTCTAGTTTCTAAATAAGGAAGTGACTATTCTGAAAGTTTCTAAGTAGCTTATAAAGTTACTCAGAGTTCTGAAAGATCTTGTGAGTTTTGAGAGAAAATATTCTAAGCTTTATTTATGGGAATAAAGGGGATATTTATACAAGATCTGAAAGAAAGATCTGGGAGGATCTAAAAAATCAAAGAAAATGCCAAAAGAAAAGTTCTCAGTAAAGATAGAAGTTCTATAACTAGGTTAGTGCTCCCAAATGAATTGAATCAATTTGAATTGAATCAAATTAGAGTTGATTCAAATTGAATCGAATTGGGGATTTTTGTATTCAAATCGAATTAAGGATCTAATTTGAATTAGTCAAATTAAATTGAATGTCAATTTGAAATTCTCAGTAGCTTACTAATTATATCAGTTTTTTATTTGAAAGGTGCATTATATATAAACACATAACCAAAATTCACACATAACCAAAATTCACATATAACTGAAATTCACACATAACCAATGTACATTTTCAAAATTCTCATCTCTGATCCTGGTCTCAGCCATGCCTGGCCATAGTGGCAGCTGTCCAGTGAGCATTATTATATGACCTCTTTCTCAGTGGAAGATCAGGGATCAATAGATTGAGTTGTTGACAGATTTTGACAAAGGTACGATATGGTTTTCCATATCTTTTACAATTATTGCAGCTTGTATGAGATTGATCTTTAGTTTTTAGAGATGTGGCAGTGGTAGCTTGGGCTTGGGTGGTGGTTTGAGTGGCAATGGTGGTGGTTGGGCGGCAGCGGTGGTGGCTTGGGTGATGGTGGCAGTAGCTTCAGGGGCCTCAGGAGTGGAGGCTTCAGAGATAGCCTGAGGGGTGGCTTCAGGAGCTGTCCTTGAGATGAATTGCTTGATTGCTTCTTCAATCTTCTTCTTCTTCTTCTTGCATTCATTATCAATCTTAGGTTCCTCATCATCCAACCAGATGACAACCTTATTGATAGCATGGTCTATATCCTCAAAGGCTCCAGAAAGATAATCAATATAGAATTGAAGTTTTTTATAAGGTGAGGTTATTTTTTGTTTTTCATTTTGTTTTTTATTATTAAAGTCAGCTTATATATATATATTACCTATGCAATATTTGAAGCTCTCAGCTTATATTTGTTGCTCACAAGATTGTGGCATATGCTCACTGTAATATTTGAAGCTCTCGGCTTATGCTTGTTGCTTATGGGATTGTGGTACACACTCACTGCAATATTCGAAGCTCTCGGCTTATGCTTGTTGCTCACAGGATTGCAGACTTGCACTTGTTGTAATATTCAAAGCTCTCAGCTTATGCTTGTTGATCATGGGATTGTGGGCTTGTAGACTGCAATATTCGAAGCTCTCAGCTTATACTTGTTGCTCACAGGATTGTGGGCTTACAGGCTGCAATATTTGAAGCTCTCGGCTTATGCTTGTTGCTTGCAGGCTTGTGGGCTGGCAAGCTTGCAAGCATAAGCATTTCAGATATAGCAACTAAGTAGGTATAATATATATCCTTAAGCTTTGAATATATTCGAAATTCTATATATTATGCCATTCATGCTGCTTGTCATCTATCCCTAGTGCTCCCAGACAGACACAATGACATCTCACTCATCTTGTCAGGGCTAGAAATAACAGAAATTATATTTGAATATGACAATTAGGTATATATTCAGAAATTATATTCAGATATGGTGTATCCATAAGTTCTGGGTCATACTTGTATAATATGATACCTGAGTACTATATTTATTTGGTATTTTGAAATTTAACTACATTTTGAAATTTGGGATCAGCTATTGTTATTAGAATACTAGACTGATTACTATGCCTTTAAACACATATA
>RQIL01002743.1:0-13294 GCA_003951145.1 Jimgerdemannia lactiflua
ATAATATAATATAATACCACAAAGGATTGCAGAGCACTAAGAAAGATTATATTCACTCTTTCAAATATATAAATGAAGCTCATTATCAATACTATAATAGCAAACAAATTCTGGGAGATTCTATACAATCATTACCAATAAGTATCTATATCAAACAGATTTCACTTAAAGGTACAACTATTCAATCTTTGAAAGAAGTCCAAGAAGAGTATTCAGAACTATATTAATCATATTAATAATTTGATAAATTAAGTGAATTCTCTTTCTATACTAGTAAATCTCATCAAGAATAAAGATAAGATCCTGGTCCTTATACATGGTCTTCCTAAGATATACAATATAGTTGTCTCTACTATGTGGGAATCTGGCAAGTTATTGGATTATAAGCATATTATCATAAGTCTTTTAAATGAGAAATTGAAACAAAGCAACAATAACAATAATTTCAATAAAGATTATAATGAGAAAATATTCTATAGAGTATATAGAAAAGCCAAAGACAAGTAAGGCAAAGGACAAGAGTAAAGCCAGCAGTATAATAGTCAGTATGATAGTCAATGAGCCAAATTTGACAGTAAATTTTTCTACTGTAATAAGTCTAGACATCATATTATAATGTACACAATTGACAATGTCAGAATATGAAATACCAGTGACTGCTAAGATCAGACAACATAATGGTGAGATAACCAAATAACCAATCTAATCTATCAAGTAACCACACCAAAAGGAGCAATGATAATCTGAGCTAAAATGAAGAATATGTTATTTAAAGGATGCAGCCTCAGTCTCAAGAACCAGTACCAAAGAATAAGTACTCTATACATAATGCCTCTCACCTGCAACTCCAACCAGACCTTCCACCACTTTACTCCTTTGCCAAGTCTCAAGATCATTATCTTTGATATCATCAAGAAGGCCATCTTGTGCCTGAATACCTCAGACCATCTGAACTTCTATACTAAAGACCTTGGACACTTCATCAACTACTAGTACATCATGACCCAGCAGCTCAAGAACACCACTAACTAGATGACTCTCTGGCATAACTATGAAATTAGCCACTGCCTCTGCAATAAAATCCAAGAAAACAACTGAGAAGACCTCACTGCCAAACTGTTAACTACCAGCTGGCTTATCAAGAGAGCCCTCCATATCCACCAAATCTTCTGCTATATTCCCTGGGTCATCGCATACTTATAAGAAGTAACTGCCAGAAATATTGTCTGCCTTACCACTGAAGAAGCCCATTGGGTAGAATCTGAAGTAGCTAATTATATTGGAAGCAACTGCATTACTGTGGGAAGCCAACAAACTGAACTCACTTTGCCAGGTTTCCATACTACTCCCCTCTGAGACAACTACCAAGGTCACCTCATAAGCCTTATGGAGATATTCAAAGGACAGCCCATTATCATCGAGGTACCTTCTGGAGCTATCCCAACTACCCACCATCCTGTCAGCCTTAATTCGCACCATATCATTTGGGAACTGAATCAAGAGGAAGCTCAAGAAGTCTCTGTCTTTGAGGAGGAAGTTCAAAAACTCCAGGACTCCACTCCTGAAGCAGCTCCCTCTGATACTGAAACTGATGAATCATCAGAAGAAAAAGAAGAAGTGCAACAGAGAATTTATCAGTCCTCTGTCTGCATCCAAGCTGTTCAAGGATTGAGAATGTTGTTGAAGATAATTGGCCACTATTCTATCTCCTCACCTCTTGGCCAGTACTTCTTCCTTTCAAAGAGTGGAATAATGAAGTCACAATCTAGCAAGATGATTTGTTTGCTACTGACAAAAGGTACTATACTCTTTAAAGTACAGATCAGCACCTTCTTGTTGCTTACAAATACCCCCCCATACAAGTGTGTTATAGATTAACCCTATAACAGATAGCTACCCCCAAACATTTCTTGTCAGTGGCACAAGACCCTAACCCTCATGACATAACTAACTGCTGGTGCAATATCTGTCACCACCGGCAAGCCAATCATGCAGCAAGTAACCTGTCACCACTGATAATATAAGAACAGCACTACACCTTGCCACCAGTAAGTCAATAGCATACTTAGCCTCATAATGTAGCAGCCACACTATAGTTAGCCACAGATAGCAACCAAGTTAGCAACTAGTCAGCAAACTTATATATAAAATAGCCCTGAAGAATAAGTGAATAAACACCAGTTAGTTGAAGTTTGAAGTAAAAAAGAAGTTTACAGAGAAACCACTTACTGCCTCCAAGAGACCAGATAATTCAGAGAATAAGATAATAACCTGGAGCAATTGAAGCTTGGAAGTTTGAGTTAAAGAATTACTCTTGTCACTATTAAGAAACTGACTGCTATTAGAAATTTGCCACCACAGATCACTATGAACTTCAAATCAGTTAAGTTACTTTTGCCACCATCAGTTAAGAAAAACTGCCAGGAAACCATCACTGAGATCCTATTAATCCAAGATTCCATACATTTGGACCAACCACCCATTCAAACCAGCTATGCATTCAGACTATATTCCAGATTCAAGACCTATATATTTAAGTAATAAGACCTCAGACCCTGCATAGTATACTTAGCTTAGGAAAGCCAGTAATGTTGCCATTCCAGAGATCTGTCATCATCAAGTTAATAAGTCAGATGGACAAGCAAGCCATCAACCTCCATTTTCTTTACCCACTATACTATAAACTACCAAGAATTATCAACCAATCGACCAACTATCACACTCTATTAATCGACCCACATATCCAGCCTACATATCTAAGTAATTGCTGCTAGGAAAGTCCATTGACCACTAAACAACTGAGCCATCGACCTAAATGACTGTTATCAATCTCTGACTTTGATAATATTTTGAATGAGCTGATCATGTAACCAACTACTTAGAGATCCCTTTTTATCTTAACATACATACCCCATGCTTCATCAAGTGGCACATTGAGCTATGCTTGAAACATAAAGTTATACAAAATGTATACTATATTTTGGGGGCTCAACTGGGAATAGTTTTTTTAAAGACTTGATCTTTTGGCTCAAGAACCCAGCAGCCATCTACATTGGAGACTCCAGGAGAACCTAGCTAGCAACAAGTTCAGAGACAGCCCTCTTCAGCAGAAAAGAAGGCCCACACCATTGTTAGGACAGCAGCCAAGACTTTGTTCAGAAATAGTAGCCAGAGGACCAAATCTGAGGATAGAAGTGACCCAGACTACGGCCTGACCTCAAGGGAAAGAAGACAACTCAGAGGACAACCAGAACCCCTTCAGCTCCGAGACCTAGAAGAAGACCCCCCTGAGGAGTACCAGACCTGAATCTATAGGAAGAACTTAGACCAGAGTGACTACATCACCACAGTCATCAATCAAGCCACCCCACTAGACCGAGTATATTTTGAAACATCCAAAGGAGAAGAGGACTATCATCTTTATAACTTGGGAGATAAGTTCAATCTATACCATCATACTGATAGCAACCCAGACTTCCAGCAAGGAAAACAGGACCCTGGACTTCAAATTGAATTGGACCTCAATTCGAATTGATTCAAATCAAATTGGATCTCAATTTGATTCAAAGTTTTCAAATCAAATCAAATTTAGGTCCAATTCAATTCAATTTGATTCATTGGGAGCACTAATGTCTCTATATTTAGATAGTGTATTTTAGTCCACACCTATCAACTCCTCTGAAAAATACCCTTTGCTATAAGTAGCATAAGAGAAGTTACTCCTGCAGAAATTGGTTCTCTTAACAACCAATTGACAAGTCAAATTGAGTTAGATCTTATAAATAACTTTAATCTGCAAGAGCACTACAATGATGATATATGGCTATATAAGAATGATATCTTTAATAGACTGATTAGTCTATTTCAAGCACCCATTTCTCAGGTCCAGATATCTATAAATGCCTGGCAACAGAGTTTTCCTGTACCAGCCAATGTGAGACTAGTCTCACCTATATCTATATCATCATCTGAGACTATAAGGTCTGAACTAGACTTAGAAGAGTCTTATACTACATTATTGGAATCTGAGATTCTGAAAGAGATTTCAACCTTCTTTTACAGAAGTCTATCATTACTTTATGATATAATATATTATATCATAAGTCTTAGTTGAAATCCAGAATACTATATCATAAATAGTTAAAGAATGATATCATTCAAACTCTATTTTTAGAAATTGAATAACTTGATGAATACATATCTAAATTCAATGATCTTTAGCTTGTTAGATTCCTCTTATATAGGGGAATCTAACAAGCTAAAAATTATTAAATTTGGATATGTATTCGTCGAGTTATTACATTTCTAAAAATAGGTTTCAAATTGGACCTCAATTCGATTTGAATTCGATTTGATTCAAACTCAATTCAAATTGAAAAATCTCCAATTTGATTTGATTTGAATAACCCTCAATTCGATTCAATTTGAATTGATTCAATTCATTTGAGAGCACTAAGAGACATTGTATTTATCTAAGACCTCTGATTGGATTATACCATTTCTCACTAAGAGTCTACCAGCCTAGTAGTTCCTTAATATTTGGAAGTGTTTGAGGATTTGTTGTATTCTTGTAACAATCTCATCAGTAGTTACTAGAAACTCTTGGAGTCACAAGTGTCTAGCTCAAGGTACTCCCAGTGGTACTAGTTCTAGTAGTCAAAAACTGACTTCTAAAGAATATTATAGATACATTCAAATAGTAGAGACATTATTTTTATCTAGTATTGTTTTGGGGGGATTGTATATCTTTGAGTTCACTTAGCTACAAATTGATCTTTTTCTAGAGCCAATTGCCTTCCTTATATTTGTATACAAAATAGACTATTTTAGTATATGATATTATTAATATCATAGTCTATTTTAGACTATGATGTCACTTGGGATCATAGATTATTTTAGTGCATGATGTTGGTAGAGTAGTGACATTAGTAGCTAATTTTAATGAGTTATAGTATATGATATCATTGATGTCATAGACTATTTTAGCTTATAATATCAATGAGGTCATAAACTAAATTGGTTTGTAATATCATTGACATCATCAATCTATTTTTAGGCTGAAACATGGCAATTTCAGTGAGGTCATCAACTAAACTAGTATAGAGACTAGTATGACTACTATGACATCAGTGATGTTATGAGCTAAAATTAGTGCCAAATCATTATGATCTCATTAATGTTAGTTATAATGGTTCTGGTTTCTTAAGTGAGGAAGCAACTTGTTTCTAAGTGCTCAAAATAGCTCGAAGAGTTATTAAGAGTTCAGGAAGATCTTGTAGATTCTGGGAGAAAATATTCTGAGCTTTATTTGAGAGAACAGAGAGGATATTTATACAAAATCTGAAAGAAGGATCCAGAAGGATCTGAGAAATCAATAAAAATGCCAAGAGAAAGATTTGTCAGCAATAATGACAAATAAAGATTCACAATGTTCCATGAAGTTCCATGACTAGCTAAGACTGGAATGGAAGTGACAAGAATATTCTAGCTGTGGCTTAGTGCCAAGAAAGGATTTCTAATTATTCAAAAGATGCTGGAAGGTTATGGAAAATACTAGAAAGACAAAGAAAAAGAAATAAACTATACTAAAATGTTACATCTCCCTCTCCTTAAGAATTAATGTCCTCATTGAATTTGGAAGGTAACACAAGAAAATAAAACCAAAAGAAAAGACAAATAAAATATATCAGCTCATTGACAAGAACCAGCCATCCTTGTATAAGGTAAGGGCCAAAGTATCATCTTGAACCTCATTAGTTGCAGGGTTTACAGAGTTCTTCTGTGGGTCTTGTCGCTGATGCTGTATCCCTTAAAGTGCCCCGATGCATAATGTATCTGATCAGTACAGTATATTATCTACTATCCAAGAAGAGAACCTCATGGGCAGTCAATGAGTTTCTTTTTACTTGAACTCTTGAATGAGGTCTTGGGAGTTCTTGAGATTGGTGGCAGGTTCCCAGGTAGCATCATATTCAGGGTAGCCCATCCACTTGACTAGATATTCTGTGCGACAGTATCGGACTCATTTGTCTAAGATTTTCTCAACTTCATACTCAATGTGATCTTGATCCATAACTGGTGCTGAGGGTGTTGGAATTCGACCAGGGTAAGGGGGTGACTGGTTCCAGGCCTTGAGTTGTGACATATGGAATACTGGATGTATATGCATAGTTGTTGGTAGACTGAGATAGTAAGAGTAGGTAGAGACTTGCTTGGTGATCTCAAAGGGTCCAAGGTACTTGGGTTGGAATTTGGCTGACTGGCAGTTGACTTGAGATTGGGCCTTGATGTTGTCGGCTTTAAGTAGAGCCATATCTCCAATAGTGTAGTTGACATTATGACATTTCTTATCTGTGTACTTAGCTTGATGTTGTTGAGCCTTTAGCAGATTTGCGGTCATGATCTTGAGAAGAGAATCCATTTTGTCGATAAGGTTCTGGGCAGTGGGGACTTGTGTGTGACTGGATTGCTGGAATGAGACTAGGCTTGCAGGGGTCTTAGGGTTTTGACTGTGTAGTAACTGAAAAGGGGAAAGACCAGTAGATGATTGAACTGTGTTATTGTAGGCGAACTCGGCATAGGTCAGGTAGTGGTCCCAATCATCTTGCTCATAAGACACATAGTTTCTGAGCATTTTTTCATATGTTCTGTTCATTTGCTTGGTTTGTCCATCAGTTTGAGAGTGGAAGGCAGTGGATATAGCAATTTGAGTTTCAAGAGTCTTGAAGAGTGCTTGTCAGAAGTGACTTGTGAATTTGGGGTCGCAGTCACTGAAAATTACTCGGAGAAATCTATATTGGCAGAAGACAGACTTGAAGAAGATTCTTGCAATTTCAGGGGCAGTGGCATTAGTTGTGGTTGGCTCAGCGATTGTGATCTTGGTCAGGCAGTCCACAAATATGATGATGGCATCATAGCCTGATTTGGTTCATGGGAGTTGTATGATGAAGTCCATTGTGACTTGCTCAAACTTCTTGGTTAGAATTGGCAAGGGTTGTAGAAGACCAGCAGGTGTTTGATTACTTGACTTGTTCCTTTGACAAAGATTGCAGCTTTGAACATACTCCTTGATTTCCTTGAGCATATTAGGCCAGTAGTAGTCTTGTTGAATGTTCTTGATGGTCTTCTTGGTTCCAAGGTGACCAGCTAGTGGGGAGTCATGATATTTATGAAGAATCTTGTATCATAGTTCAGGGTTGGCAGGGATATAGACCTTGTCTTGATGGTACATAAGATTGTCCTTGAAGGTGTACTTTTCTTTGAATTTCTTGGTGTCCTTTTGTAGAACCAGAGAGTCTTGTTCATAAGCGGTCTTGATCTGGTTAAGGAATTCAGGTGCCATGGTGACTTGTAAAATGGCGGCAAGGTCAGGCCTTCTTGAGAGTACATCTGGTACAACCAGGGTTTTGCCGGGCTTGTAGATAATATTCGAGGTAAAGGTCTGAAGTAGCTGACTCCACTTGGCTTGTTGACAGGAAAGAGTTAGTTGGGTATTGATGTACTGAAGGGATCTATGATCTGTGATCATGTCGAACTCAACTCTTTCTAGATAGTGTCACTAGGTCTTGAGGGCATGAATGATTGCCAGGAGTTCCTTTTCATGAGTGGCTAGCTTTTGCTCTGCAGGGGACAATTTCCTTGACTCGAAGGCAATGGGTCTGTGTCCTTGACCATCATCTTAAGAAATGACTGCACCAATTGCAAAGTTGGATGCATCAGTAGTAACTGTGAACTTCAAGTTTGGGTCTATGTTTCTAAGGACAGATGCATGGGTCAGGCAGTTTTTGAGTTCTTGAAAGGCTTGTTGACAGAAGGTGTCCCAGATGTAGAGAACATAGTGGTCAGAGTTGGGTTTCTTTCACAGGAGATTTGTTAAAGATTCTGCTATGCCAGAGAAGTTCTTGACAAATCGACAATAGTATCCAGCCAGACCAAGGAAGGATCTAAGTTTGGTGAGACTTGCTGATACAGGCCACTGTTCAATGGCTTGTATTTTCCTTAGGTCTACTTGAATTCCTTTGGCTGATACAATGTGTCCAAGGTATTCAACTTGATCTTTGAAGAACTCGCACTTCTTGAGCTTTGCATAAAGCTTGTGTTCACGGAGGATCTTGAAGACTTGTTCAAGGTGTTTGAGATATTCTTCTTCAGTGCTGCTGAAGATCAAGATGTTATCAATGTATACGAGTACAAAGATATAGAGCTGATCCTTGAAGACAGTCCACATGAGGTCTTGAAAGGTTGCTGGTGCATTGGTGAGACCAAAGGCTATGACTAGAAATTTGTATAGTCTAAATGGTGTCATGAATACTGTCTTGGGTATGTCTTCTGGTTTGATGCAAATTTGGTGATACCCAGAGGTCAGGTCAATCTTGGTGAAGTGTTTGGCATTCTTGAGAGCATCAAATATTTGGTTGATGAGTGGCAGTGGATAGTGATTCTTGACAGTAATCTTGTTGAGTGCATGGTAGTCAATATACATTTGCAAGGTATCATCCTTCTTTTTGACAAATAGGACTGGGGAGCCAAAAGGTGACTTTCTTGGCTGAATGGCTCCTTGCTTGATGAGTTCATTGAGTTCCTTCTTGACTGTTTCAATTTCAAGTAGTGACATGTGGTATATCTTCTTCTTAGGAATGGCCATGTCTGGTACCAGCTTGATTTCGTGATCATGGTCTCTTGAAGGTGGTAGACCAGGTAGCTTGTCTGGAAAGACATCCTTATACTTGTTCAGCAGTAGCTTGACACTTTCGCTGATTGACAGCTTCTTGTCTTCTTTCTTGGGTCGGATCAGTGCAACAAAGGCACAGGTAGCTTTCTTGAGGGCCTTCTTGAACTGGATTGCTGAAAGAGTGGCAATTGGGGTTTTCATCTGAGTCTTGTCTGGCTTGATTGTAATGTTGACTCCATCTTGAATCAGGGTAACTTCATTCTTGGTCCAATCAATGTGTGGGTTGTGTCACATAAGCCAGGGTTTGCCTAAGATTAGGTCATGATCTCCTAGGGGTACCACTTCAAAATCTAAATGTTCCCAGTACTTCTGAATCTTGAGGGGAAGTTTAGTGGCAATTGAGTCAATTGGTAGAGTAGTGCCATCAGCAGTGACAACTCCACCATTCTTGCTAGCTGACTTGGTGAGAATCTTGAGTTTGTCAATGAGGTTCTTGTTGATGAAGTTTCCAACAGCTCTGCTGTCTATGAGGACATCTAGTTCTTGACCTTTGACTAGACCTTTGAAGATGAGCATTGAGTTGGCTCAGTTCTCGGCTATGCTAGCAACTTGATTAGTGCTGCTAAAGCCTTTCTGATCTTGCTTGGTTGGAGACAACTTGGTGACTTCCTTGATGGCAGGTAGGGTGGCTCGCTCCAGAATGAGCTGTGTGATTCTGTCACCTTCATTGACAGTATAAAGTTGGTCCTTGTAGTTGACTAGTAAGACTTGCATTTCTTCTCAGAAGTCAGGGTCAATGACTCCAGTGCCAACATCCAGTAAGTACTTGACACTGATGCCAGATCTTGGTGCAATTCTTGCATAATGTTCCTTGGGTATTTCGACTACAAGGCCAGTTGGAATGAGCCTTCTTTCATAGGCAGGAATGGTGACTTGTTGAATGGATTGAAGGTCTAAACCAATGGCTCCTTCTGACTGTGCTTGAGAAATCTGGACCTTGGGATTGACTCACATGAAATTGAGTACAACTTCTTATTTGACTTGATGTCCTTGGGTGTCTTTGGACAGGACCAGGATCCTCTTGGGTTCAGTAGTCTTCTTGGGACATTTAGTAGCAATGTGGCCAGGCTGTCGGCAAAAGAAGCAGGCTCCAGCCTTCTTAAGGCACTCCTTTTCCTCAGAAGTAAGCTTGTTCTTCTTGTTCTTGTCAATGGTGTCTAGATCCATGGGGGCAGGTCCAACAGTTCTGACTTTAGTTTCCTCCCTTCTGGGGTTGTTGTTGAATGGCGGTCTCTTCTGCTCAAAGCAGGTGCCATAGGTGATGACATCAAACCTATCAGTAATTTTCATAGCAGTGTCTAGGTCTTTGGGTTCTTCTAGTTCAACATGAACTTGGGTTTGTCCCTTGAGACCTCGGATATACTTGTCAATCTTCTCATCTTCAGTTACATGAGATAGCTCCAGTAGAATAGACAGGAATTGTGCATTATATGCTTGCACAGACTTAAGTTGTTTGACAGTTGCCAGGCAGTCTCGCATGACCTTGGTGCTATTGACAGGTTTGAATTGGCCCTTGATAGCATCTGAGAATTCACCCCAGATCTTGATTCGGCCAGAGAATCTTGTATTTTGGACATAATTTCACCACCAGATTACAGCATTCCCTCAAGGAGTATGGCAGCAAATTGGCCTAGTACTGCTTCATCCAGGTTGGTCAGTTCTCCATACTGCTCTAATTGGAAAAGACAAGCATCAGTAGACAGTCCTCCTCTTTGGCCATCAAAGGTATCAGGCTTCTGAGGCTTGATAGTGACTGCTGTCAGAGATACTATTATAGGTACAGATGTAGACTGTACAGGAGCTTTGCCCTCCTTCTTGTCTAGATGTTCTTGAAGTTGGGAAATTTGAGTCAGTGCAGTATGCAGCAGGCTTTCTAGAGTCCCAGATGACTGATTTGGAATTTTGTCCTCTTCTTCTTGCTGAATATGAGGAGTATTCTGTGGGACATAGTTGCCATAAGGGGTGCTGTAGGTATTGTTGTCCCAGGTATCAGCATTGGGGTCCATGGACATGGTGTTTGACTAGTTCTTGAGAGGTTTCTTGTTTAGGCAAGGTATAACTTAACCACTGCTACCAAGTGTAATGGTTCTGGTTTCTTAAGTGAGGAAGCGACTTGTTTCTAAGTGCTCAAAATAGCTTGAAGAGTTATTAAAAGTTCAGGAAGATCTTGTGGATTCTGGGAGAAAATATTCTGAGCTTTATTTGAGAGAACAGAGAGGATATTTATACAAGATCTGAAAGAAGGATCTGAGAAATCAATGGAAATGCCAAGAGAAATATTTGTCAGCAATGATGACAAATAAAGATCTGCAATGTTCCATGAAGTTCCATAACTAGCTAAGACTGGAATGGAAGTGACAAGAATGTTCTAGCTGTGGCTTAGTGCCAAGAAAGGATTTCTAATTATTTGGAAGGTGCTGGAAGGTTATGGAAAATACTAGAAAGACAAAGAAAAAGAAATAAACTACACTAAAATGTTACATTAGTGGTCTTTTGAGTATATAACCATAGTAGTGATATAAATCTGATGATATTATCACTTAGTGATATCATCAAAGTAGTGTCTGAGTGTAATTTCATTATAACAAAGAAGGTCCTCAAGATATATGATCTAGAAGATATCCTGGCTCTCATTCATCATATAACTTACTAAGAATAGATAGATAATATTATTAATTTCATAAAAGCTCTGAACTCCATTGGAAAAAAAGAAATCAATTACCTTTCAGACCCCTCTACTGGAGTAAGATGGCCATACTTAGACATCAGAGGTTAGAGATTCGAAGCCACAACAACCTCAGCTTATGGACAGCCTACACTTAACAAAAGCATTATATAGTTCACTCTGCTTTATCCTAATACAATTTTATCTAAGAAATTATACCAAGAAGATATTGACTATAATCTCAGCAGTCTTACTTATATAGTCATAAGTCCTAAAAGTACAAAGCTCATCAGAACTAGTATTGCCATACAACTATTAAAAGAAATTTATATTTAGTTAATCTTAAGATCTAAGCTAACTCTTGAAGAAGTCTCTACTAAAAGAGGAACTATTGATTGACCCAGGATATATAAGTGAAATCAAGATCATCTTAAGAAGTAAAAGTAGTGAATAAATTCAAATCAATAAAGGAGACAAAATCATACATGTAGTCTTACTTGAATATAAGACTTCTCAGTTATAAGAAGTACTCAAACTCACTCAAGATATCAGATAAACTAAAGGATTTAAAAGCTTGGACAAAAAGAAAGTATATCTTCTTCAGATCAATCAATTCAAGATAAATACTTCTCAATAAGTATATTTCCAATCAGTAAAACTTTACAAGAATCTCATCCTTGAGCCAGAAGAGCAAACCACTATTGAAATATTTGTACCACTTAACTCTAAAAACCTTTTCTTTAAACTAAATAAAGAAATCCAAAATCTGTATATAGAAGAATATATATTCTTAGATAAGATGAATTTAGTATATTTCCAAATAACTAACATAAGCTAGAAAAACATCATCTTGCATCATTGGACACCTGGTGCCCTATCTCAACTAAATATATAGAGAAGTAAACTAAACTTATAGAGAAACAGCAAAAGATCACAGAAAAAAAGAAAGGCCCCTCTGTGATCTAGAAGAAAGTAATGCCTTCTACAAATATTGGAGAAGAATTGATGCCTTAGCAATAACAACAATTGATTGAACTCCTTTATAAATATTAGAACATCTTCACTATAGACTATGGCAATCTACCATATAATCCATTATACCACCATAGTATAAATATAGAAAATGTAACATTCATTCAACAGAAACCATATAAGATACCCTACTACTTGAAAATATTTGAGAAGAAATACATATAGGAACTCTTAGACAATAGAGTCATCTGACCCTCTATCAGTCCTTAGGCCAGCCCTATACTTATAATACTAAAGAAAAGAGGATGAAGACTTATTGTAGACTTCAGAAAACTCAATATAGTAACTGAAAAAGATATTTGCCTCTTATCTCAAATTGATAACCTTCCAGACTAATTACAAAATATAAGATACTTCAGCAGTATAGATCTATTTATAGGATTTATAAAATATTAATAGATCTCAAATATATTCAAAAGACAGCTTTTCTTACCCTAGGAAAATTGTTTAAATATCTCTGAATGCCCTTTGAATCCTTCAATATACTCCAAATCTTTCAGTGAATGATAAACTCAGTATATATCTCTCTTATCTATCACTATCTAATTATTTATATAGATGATTCCAACATCTACTCAGCAAATTTCAAAGACCACCTGCAAGACCTTGAGGAGTTTTTCAAACTTATCCAATAAAACCATCTGAGACTCAACTCAAAGAAATGCTACTTTGGAAAGCAGAAACTCGAATTCCTTAGATTCATAGTCTCCAAAGATGGAATATATGCAGACCCCAAGATAGAAAAATTCAACAACTTTCCTATTCCTAAGACTCCTAAGGAAATTCTATCCTTCCTGATGCTTGTATCCTACTATAAAGATTTATTAAGAGATTTGCTAAAATCTCTGCCTCAATCTAAATCTTGC